>CABFWB010003392.1:59317-80409 GCA_902151455.1 Timema bartmani
CATTGTATATTATTTTATGCGTGTTCTTATGTGGAGTGGTGATGATACAATGTACATTATTCCGTTCAGAAATCTTACGAGTTTATAGAAAGAGAGAGAAAGTCTGTGCGGTGCGCCGTACCATTTATTTTCTTGAGTGGTTTACTCACTTTTTATACACACAAAAGCGGGTACATCTAAGATAAATTCTTCCTTTCTTGTATCTACCCCATAAATGTATTTAAATATAGATAACTCTCTCAGGTAGTAAGACGAGATGTAAAACAAAATACACATCTATCCTTGAATGGGTGTGTGTAAAGGACCTAGCAGTTTATTAGTAGTAGAATGCTTAATTCAAAATACTTTCCTTCACAAATTACATCCTCATAATAATATCTAATCTCAATTGCAGGTGTAGATATACAGGCCTATATTTTTTCTAGCACAACGTCTTAATAACTGTTCAGGTTACATGCATATGTACTAATCACACTATTGAGAAAAGGGATGAGTAAGGTTAAATTCAAAGGAAGTGTACCCGCATTTGCGTGAAGGAGGGGAGAGTAGGATACCATTTAGGAAACACTACTCTCAGTACACCTGACCAAGATATGAATCCTGATCTCCCTGTAATCGGCAGTCTAATCTATTGTGATAGTGATGCCTTAGACCATGTGGCCACTGAAGCAGGTTAATATAAATAAATGTTTTAGGATAAAGTACTGGCAGAATTGATCTCGACCGTATTATGCGTACACAGGTTTCTGATTGAGAAATTGAGAGAGAGATAATACCAGTAAAGTAGACTTGCTGCTGAATAATGAGCCATTTATACCCAGTTCCTGTACTAACATAGTCGATTGTTTGCTTCAAGCGAGATTACACCCCGTGTTTGTGTCTGTTGACATTTTACTACAATTACAACTTGAACAAGCTTGCCGTATCGATTTGTCCTGCAAGGCAAGCTGCGGACAGCTTGTAAGGTTCACTTTCCCTACGAGCGAATAGTAATGAAATATAATGCCATCAAGTTGGAGTAACACTAGTGTAATATTGTATTTTACTACGTTGGAGTGGAACTAGTGTAATAGTGTATTTTATTACTGGGTATCTTTTTATATGGGGTTCTATCATTGTTGACTTTAATATTAAGACATACATATGATTGATTAGTTTAATTCATTGTTGTTGTGAGTCTGAACACCTTGGATTCGCGATTGGATATCACACTTGCTGCTGATTCCCTCTGTAGGGAGTTGTGTGGACTATAATATTTGGTCCATGATTGAACCTAGATTGTGCCCGGCCTTTCTGACTCGTGCACCTTCTTCCTTAAGTGGTTTTGTAAGTAAATACAACTGTCGTTGTAGTGATCAAAATCCTCATATTATTACTGAAAGACATACATACACAATGGTCAGAAAAAAAGAAATATGTGGGTAGGTATATTAGGTGACACGATTATTGTTCAGATATTTACCCGATTAAGATTCGGTGATTTTATTTAAAATATATATTCTTATGACGGACTAACAACCAGAAAGCTCGTTGACTACCAAGCTAGTGAGGAAACCTACGCTTTCCAAAAGGTATAGCTACGAAGTCTTGGCTTCTGGAAAATTCCTTAAGTAACGGGATGAATCCGTCCTTGATGTTCCTCCCTTTCATGCTTAAGGAGAAGATTTTGCCTGGGTGGCAGAAAGAGACAGAAGGATGTTGCACCACGTTGACATTTACTAGTAAAGATAGTGTTAGATAATAGTTTTGAATATGATCACGTTAGATCATATCTTATTATCTATATAAATTAATCAAAAAGTAGGTATACGATATAATAATTACAGCCTGTCTGGATCAAATATCATGTTTATGGAATGACTGATGAATGATGCAGCCATTGTTTCACAAAACAAATCTAGTTGTACATTCTAAAGGACCACTCACACCTAGTTGAATCGAAGCGAAGGGTGACAACTAGAAAATCCTACCTCTCCACATTTATATGAATCCGCTCACGCCTAGACGAATTCAATCTAAATAAAGTAAATTGAAGAGAGTTCTTCTCAGGTAATATATTATAAATTGTCACTAGGCGGAGTTATAGGTCATCTGTAACCCCCGGGCAAGTTCAAGGACTTTTGATGACAGAAGAACTCGCTACCTCTATGTTATTATTGTTAGTATAGTCTTAAGATTTATCTTTAGAATTTAAGTTAATATATCTCCCATAATTTATCTTTTGCTTTGCAGTCTGTTGATATTTTTCCTTGATGATCAAGTTTTACAGAAACAAATCAATACGATAGTAAATGGTACATTTTATTCATATATAATAACAATTTCTCACGTAGTTTAAGACTTTTGTCTCGCAATAGATCTCAATATTTGAAAAAATACGCCTTAGCTAATTGATCTATTGATTAGAAATTAAATTCAAATAATTCGTGATGAGTTATTAAATGAAGAACTTTTGAGCTTTTGAAACAGATAAATAGATCGAAAAAATATGTTCATACATCATTCATTCTAGATTCAAAGAATGTCCTTATCAAATTTCTTTAATATTTGTTCCTGCATTTTGCTGTTATCATGGAACCAAATAAATGGTACGGTGCACCTCACAGACTTTCTCCCGCTTTTATCTTAAAGATACATTTACTAAAAACTCATAAGTTTTGTGAAGCGAAATAATAGGTCTTTACATTGTTGTATGAACATTAAACCAAAGATCATAAATTAAATAATATATACTGCTCTATGGCATTAGGAACTAGGAATACTATTAAAGAAAAAGAAAAAATTAGCAAAGAGTATAGCATCTTTGTACACCACCCAGCGTAAGAATCAGATTCATTTTAAAATATCATAAATTATTGATTTTATAAAAATATATTTCAAATAAAAGATATTTATCTCTAATAGTACTACGAATTTACGATGATAAGTTATTTAGTATCTCAAATAGTTGCGGAGAAATTATGAAAACTGGAAAATTTCCCATAAGTAAAGTAACCTCAAAGTCATTTTTATGAGAAAATGAGAATTAGATCTTGTTTATTATGATAAACTATGTCCAGATATAAAATTTAAACAAAATCGTTAGAGCAAATTTTGAGGGACCTTATGAAAACCCTGGACACCAAATTTTAGCCCAATCAGTAAAATAGTTTCAGCTCTAGCCCGAGGTAAAGACAGACATACAGATATACGGCAATGCGAAAATAACTTTTTTGGTTTCAGAGGGTCATGAAACGTCGACATTTATGAAAAGCTCAAGTTCGATTTTTTTGAAGATCAGAATACTTTCTCTCCGAGGTGTCGAGAGAAAGTAAAAACGCATATATTTTTGTGTGGCCGCCATATTGAAATCAATAACCCTATATAAAACCATGTGCATACTTTTTCGGCCTAAGTTCAAAGAATGTCCTTGTAATTAATTAATTAATTAATTAATTTCGTTAAAACTCGTCCACGCATTTTAAAATTATTGTGGACCACATCCGGACAGACTGACGAAATTATAATTGGTCAAGTTAAAACAGGGCCTGGATACGCTAGGTCAGTTATAGTTCAGAACCACAGATTTGTTTACGATAATAATGACCAAAACTACAAAAAAATTTGTTTCATGTTTCTGTATATTACGTCTTATTACTTATCCGGTCTGACCGCATAATTACTCTAATAGGGAAGGGTCGAGGAAGGTAGAATTTAAAGTAAATGTACAATAATTTACGTGGCAAAGTAATCTTTCTCCTCCTTAACACATCAGCGTAATAAGTACATATGCGTACAACCCGAACGGTTAGTAAGATGTAATGAAATAGATTCTCATTTGATAATAATTCTAATCAAAAGTTCCCACCCTTAATATATTTCAAATTAATGAATAATCTCAGAATATTAAACTAAATGCATCCACATATGTTAGGAAATCTCCTCACACACATGGGTAATCATTTATTTATTTTTTAAGTGTTTACAACCAAGCTCTTTTGTTCACAGTCCCCCACCCCTTATGAAAATACTTGTGAAACAAAACAACGTCGAAAACACTTTCTTTCTCTCTCCCTCCCTTATGGAACATGACCGAAGCATGATATAAACATGGCAAAACAGAAAGAAACGAAATAAGCCACTAGAATGATTTTTTTTCGAAACATATACCCGAAAAGAAGGCTCCTTTCTTCATTTGACTTCCAACCTTACTGTGGTCCGCAACTTTTTGATCTCCAATTTTCACTCGATCTTAAATCTTACAAAAAAACTGTCCACGACACGCGTAGCTATAAAGTTTAAGCTGCCACATCAATTGTTAAAATAAAATAACTCTGGGTAAGATATTTAAATAATCAATAAAACAAATCTATTCCACATAGCTGCCTAACATATAAGTAGAATTAAAACCTGACCCTTATCAACATCACGCAGGATCCCAATAACAATCTCTTCAACGAGGCTTCGACAGCCACGGCTTCAAACGCAGTACTCCACGAGTAAGTATATCTTAACAATGTGTTGCAAAGAAAACAAAATACATGATCGAACGGGTGAATTAAAAAAAAAATGCATGCGAATAAGTTCTCAAACAATGTAGAAAAATACTCTTTTAATTTTCGATATAAATTTAATTTGTGGGTCCAAATTAATATCTTTTTTTTATACTTAAAAATATATCAATACTACTAAATTATTCATTGTGAGACTAAATCAAATGCGTATCAACAAAGGAGTGAGTCCAACATCTTATCTCAGTAGGTAGCTTGTCTGTCTACTGAATTAAGGGTTACCGGGTTCTATTCCCAGCATGGATTAAGCATTTATCATTAATTTAATTGGGGTATTCCCTTTCACAGTGATGAAGCAGTGGCTGTCGTGTTGTTATAAATTTAAGTTTGTTTTCAAGTTGTGACTTGTGTTGTTTCAGAAACAAAACAGCTGAGTTTAAACTATTTTCTTCGATGACAGTGAACATTTCACTACTGTTCTTAGCTTCGATCCGATTCAATTCGACAAGATGTGTGCAGTATTAGTTTTCACGTTTCGATCCAATTCGGTCTGTCTAGGTAAGAGCAGCTCTTAGGTGCTACGTAGTTGTAGCAGTGTTTCTCTTAGAACTTCGTCTTACTACTTGTTGGGGCTATACGCATATGTACTAATTACGTTAATTTGCTAGGAATGACAATGCTTAAACTTAAATTTAGAGGAAGTGTGCTCGTATTTGTGTGGGGGAAGAGTGGAAAACCATTCAGAATAAACCACCCTCAATACACCCGACTGGGATCAAGCCCCAATCTCCCCGTCTTCGACAGTCTATTCTATTACTAGAGTGATGGCTTATACCATGCGGCCACCGAAGCGGCTCTATCATTTTATTAAAACAAAGTTATATTCTGTTAAACACCAGTAGTTATATCCATTATTTGGAACTTGGTTTTGTTTTAGTAAATTATTTATTTCCCCCACGTGTCAAACAACCGCTTCTGTTAATTCGCATTTTAGCTACGCTAAGGGTGTAGAGATGAGTAGAGTAGAATTTAGAGGAAATGTGCTCACATTTAGGAAAACACGCACTTACAGGGAACTAATCTAGGGTTGACGGATTTTTCTTGAGCGTTAATAATCCGTAGCCCAAATTCCTTCATAGGGGAAGTAAAGCCGTTGGTCCCATGTCGATTGTGACATGTAAAAAAAACCCCAGAAAGGTATGTGAAAATACCTTTTATGGCAAAATTGATAGGCCCTTTCGCTCTCTCTCATAGAAATTCCCGTGTGCTGATATAGTCAGTCGGTTCAGAAAGTGCACGTTAGATAACCTCAAATAAATAAATGATAAAGGTAAAAAAAAAATCTATAGAAACAAACGTATTGGTATCAAGAATATATTATAATGCTTATTAGATGTAGTTTGTAATTTAATTATAGTGAATAAGCTATATGCATATATACCTTATGAGAAAGTGTATAGTTAATGAATTCAATTAGAAAGATCAATAGAAGATACATCAAAGGAATAGGGAAAGTGCATTAGTTTGAAAAAAGGAGTATACATCAAAGAAAATACATAGTTAAACTAATCAGGAAGAAAGAAAAAGTTACAAACACACACACATTGAATGTATCCGCTCACAGGAATATGAACTGTTGGAGGCGTATGGAAATGAAAAACGAGGGAGAAGAAATTTCATAATATAAAAAAAGACTGAAAATATTGAAGAGAGAAGAACATATCTATAAAATAATAAGAGTGAGAAAACTCAAACAAAGCAATGCAAAAATGTTAATTAAATAAATTATATATATTTAATTTAATTTATTTACTACTGGGCAGTTCTCCCTAGGGGGAAAACAGGATTCCCTGAGCCCCTCCAAGCATTCTACAATGGGAGAAGAACTGATCAGATGTATTTGGATAAAGTGGGTAATTTAAATAAATATACTAGGCTCATAATAAAATTGAAAAAGTATACAAATTTATAAAACAAAAGAAAGCAATTATATGCAGAAAATACCGTGAAATATTGTGTAGGTAATTGGGAATCAATTCTCTCTTTATTATTTACATTTAATATTATAAAAAGCCATTTAAATCAAATAAAAGGCTAATCAAAAGGACTCTAGCAAATAAAAGCGAATCTGGATAGGAAAAAGTACTCTCTATTATTTAGTAAAGAAAGGGAGCTATTTAAAACCAAGGAATGAAAAATATGAGTACACCAAGATTGTTAAAAAGACTGGATAACAGAAAGTTATAAAGTGAAGAGAGCGAACAGAGAGGACTTGGAATGCTCAAGTAAAGATTTTTCTATGTGTGCTCAGGGGAGAAAGCAAGGAGAAACAAAAAAGATGGCAAAGGTGAAAAAAGTCATATGGATTGGGACAGACTATATACTATAAAGAAAAGAGGAGGTATTCAATTTAGTGGAAGGGAGGTTTAAAGAATTTCTTACATATCACGTGACCTCCATAAAAGGTTTAGAGAAGAAGAGTGTAGCTGGAATTCTCGAGATTGCAGCCAGGTAGAATGTGAAGATAGTGTGTCACGTAGACTCGAGATAGATGATATTGTAAATAATAGTAAACTATTGGGAGAAGGAAAAGCGCATCAATGCTGAGGGCTCAACTTGTTTTTTCATTAACACGCGTGACATTGAGAGTAGGAGGGAGAATAGCTTATAGCAAGGAGGACAAATGTTTTTTTTATCAATGTACGATATATTTCACTTTTATCCTTATTATTTTATATTTATAGCTCTGTGAACAGTAGACCTCTCTCCATGTTATTATCTTTACTACAGTATTACTAGTAGTTCTGTGAGCAGTAGACCTCTCTCCATGTTCTTATCGTTACTACAGTCTTACTAGTAGTTCTGTGAACAGTAGACCTCTCTCCATGTTAATTATCGTTACTACAGTCTTACTAGTAGTTCTGTGAACAGTAGACCTCTCTCCATGTTCTTATAGTTACTACAGTTTTACTAGTAGTTCTGTGAACAGTAGACCTCTCTCCATGTTCTTATCGTTACTACAGTTTTACTAGTAGTTATGTGAACAGTAGACCTCTCTCCATGTTATTATCTTTACTACAGTCGCACTAGTAGTTTTGTGAACAGTAGACCTCCCTCTATGATCTTAGTGTTGCTACTGAATTAAGATTTATCTTTGGATTTCAAGTTGTTTTTTGTTGTCAAGTTAGACGGAAAACCACCTATGACTGTATTCACTTATACATTATATTAACAGAGAACTATATTTGTCCAATACGTGAGTCTCGCAATAGATGTAAACATGTAAAATAATACGTCCTAAGTACTTGATCGATTCCTTAGTATTATAAGTTCAAATCACTTGATGAGCTATTTAACAACAACAACAAATTTAGCGACCACCGTATTGAAATGGATAATCGGATTGCAAAATTATGTACGGTACACATATTATTTGGTCTAGGTCACAGACAAGGAAATAACAGATACACACCCTTACGGGAGATTGCTGCGCTCATCGACTGAGGTATAACTTAAAATATCCAGTGATAACAGCGTTTCCACATGAGAATTCTTTAAAACAACTAACTTTCAAAATGTTTCTCGAGAGAAAACAAGCTGAGAGCTAAGAGCTGCTGTCTCTCAGAGTACAATAGTCCAGGTAGTGGTAATACTCTACCCCGCCTCACCCCCCTTTCATTGAACAAAACTTTTAAAACAATTGAGAGTGTTGGACCTAAATATACAATGCCAGTGCTTCTACAGTGTCTAAACATAAGTGACACGAGGTCTTGGAAATGAACTTGTAAAAGAATTACTAAATATTTTGTGAACAACTTCTGCGGTCACAATTCTTTAGGATTCACTTTTACATTAGACTGGACTGCAACTAACTGGGATATCATTGTTCGAATCCCGATTGGGTGTAATGGGAATGTTTTTCCTAAAATGCTTAAAATTTTCCTTCAACGCATATACGGGCAGATTTCCCAAACATTTTACCTTCCTCATTACTTATTCATTGGAGTAAATACACGGATAGCTGTAATGGGAAGTAAGACACGGCGCACAAAATATATCAGTAATTAAAATTAAATACTTATGTTGTAAAGGTTGCTTTTATTTTTTTATATTTTGTTGTCAAATAAATACAAACAAAATACACAAGTTATATGCTACTTTATTAACTAAAAAAAAGCTAATTGCATGGAAAATACAATGAAAAGAGTTTCCTAAGTATATATTTGGTATTGGCTATACCCCCTTATTTTAAACACTAGAATTGTTAAATTCAACAATATTTTATATTAATACCCACCTCGTTGGCGTAGTTATCTAACGCGCTAGTTTCGTGTTGAGCTACTGCTGAGGATGGAGAGACCTAGGTTCGATTCTTGCTTGGTTGAACTGGGGGAGGGGGTTCCTAAATGGTGTTCCCCTCTCCTTCCACGCAAATGCGGGTTCACTTTCTTTACATCCAACCTTCTCAAATCCTAACCCATTAGCGTGATTAGTACTTAAGCGTATAACCCGAACGGGTAGTAAGACGCGGTACTAAGTATTAGTATTATTATTTTATATTGTATGTCCAATGAGAGTTAACAAATAGGTTTTAAATCAGTTTATAATATATTCAAGTCTGAAAATGAAGTTTATCTCCCTAAGCGCGCTTTTAGGGATTACACAACAAAAAGCTCATAATGTTCAATTACACTCGTCCAACAACTTCTCGTGCCTGTATGGAAAATTAAATATCTCTTAATTTTAGTAAAGGGGAATAGAAATAAATATATTTTAAAAAAAATTACACTGAAAACTCTTTCAATATAAGATTATTTTACTATAATAGAACAATATTTTCATACAATTAATAATTGCAGATTTTCCTAAAAAATAAATATTTATATCATAGTAAAATAGGGTTTAATAAAGAGAGTAAAATTGTTGACAGTACAAAGTATATGAAAAAAATACTCTTAACTATACCCAAATATTGTTTTAATCACAGCGATAGTTATTAAGTGTTTGGTATAAAAATTATCTGAAGTAAAGAAAAAAGTTTTGTTTATGTAGTTTGGATAAGTTTGAAACTAAGCTCACTACCATCAAAACTCAATACAATAATAATACAGAAATAAGATTTAACAGAAATTTGATTAAAATATGTGTCAAACAAATTTTGACATTGATATATTTCATAATATTCTGGTCACTTTGATTTCGTAATGTACTATCGTAACTTTCGTAATGACGGAACTAGCTATAAAATTCTTGCTTTATTGGTCCAGCTGTCATAATTTTGAAAACTTCCTACGTGTACAATACTAAGCTAACCATGGCAATCACAAACTAGTTATGGCAATTAAAAAATAAAAAATATTATAAAGAAAACATTACCTGGTCTACAAACTGAGTGCACAAACGAGCGCAATCACAGGGCGGCCGTCGCACTCCATTGACAATGTAAACTTTACCTAATCACGATCATAGAAACATGTTTGAAAAAAGAGCATCACGTTTCACCAGCGAGCGTAGATTAAATAATATACTCTGTTACAGAAACATATTAAGTATGAAGCATAATTATTATCCAAAAAGAATCATGGTCACCAAGTTATGTCGCCTGAATTTGTTTATTTTAACTGCTATGTCGCTCCTAGATAGGCGATAATAGCTATGTTTTTGCAAATCTAGTGTATCCACTTTAAGATAGTATTTAGTTTGTGTGTTGATTTACTTTTAGTACTTTAAACTTTTTTCCTTTGCCTTTATAAATTTAGTGTTCCAAATATCTTACTACAGTTCAATTTTTATAAAAAGAGCCTCTTAGAAAGTAGATTTATCTTAGCCGTCAACATCGATCACATTTTCTAATTTGTTATTTTTTTTAGCACCGTGTCTTAGTATTCGTTCGAGTTATAAGCTTATGTACTACTAATAACGCTATTGTGTTAGGGATGAGGTAGGTTTAATTAGTATAAAGTGTACCTGCATTTGGAACATATCGAGTTTTTATAGTTTAGGACATTTTAGGGGCCCTTCTCATTTCACAGCAGTAAATTTTCGAATTACAAACGTTCTAACTTACATGGTTATGTGGGATGATCCTTTTATCAACTTGGGAAATTTAAATTTTCTCTCATGCATAAAAGTATATTTTCTTTGGAAAGATGGCACCTACTCTCATTTCCAAGCCCCCTTCTCCCCCTCACCCTCTTTAGCTTCCACAATTCCAATTTGAAATTTTAATACTTATTTGGTTATCTTAAATGATATTTTACGTGGTTACCAAATTTCAACCTAGCCACATTGTAATGAATGTTCTATATTGGTTGTATACATTTTAAGAGCTACCGTTTCCTTGGCTTCAATTTTGAAATTCCATTTGTTCAAGAGTGTTGGGAACTAGAGAAAAAGCCAATGTTTTTGCAGTTTTTAATCAAAATATTTTTTGGACAAAATAAATATAGCTCAAGTAGAAACATATAGTTTAATTTTCTTCACTTGGTGGTATCAACAGTTGTTGAATATCTGCCATGATTATAGCATCATTAGATGATAAACTTTTTAAATGAATTAACGTGAACAATGTATCTCTGTCTAGTGACCCATACCTGTTTTATTATTTAATTACATGGTGACATTTCAAGTTTTTACCTCTACAAAAATTGTATTTAGATAGATTTGGAAACATTTTGAGGGGATTATCCCTCCCTATTTTCCAAGCCTTCATTTTGAAATTTAAGAAGTTAGACCTTTTTACAGTTTGAGTTTGTCCTTATAGCCGCCAGACTTTGTCAATCGTCTAACACTTTGAGAAGTAGTTTAATATTTTAGTTTAGAAAAAATTGAGACGTCCTATATCACCAGCCTCCTTAGAAATAACTAATATTTTAAATGTATTTGTGGTTATTTGAATTTATCCCTCTACATCCCTGAAAAATTTAAATTCTCTACCTCCTACTTGTACACTCCATCATCCCCCAACCGCCCCTTCCTTCCCTATTTCCTGTAGTCTCATTTTGAAATTTATAATGTTCAGACTTTGTTGTTAATTTGAGTGGTCTATCTCTGCTTGATGACTTCCAGTTTTATACCACACATAAAAGTAGTTTATCCACTGGTTTTGAAATTTTTAGAATCCTCCTCCCTATTTAAATAACTCCCACTTAAAAATCTCAAATTTAAAACTTATTTGGTTATCTGAAGCCTTACCTCTACCAGTATGTAAAATTTAGATTTTCCCACAAAGTTAGATTCTTTATAAACTCCCCTTTATTTCCTTGACTCCCATTAATAACTTTAAAAAAATTCGGACTTTTATAGTTATTTGGAGTGGTATCTTTGCCTATATGCAGAATTTTAGTTTTATACCAGACTGAGAGGAGGNCCACTCAATCCACTTTTCCCACCCACTCTGAGAAATTTTAAATTCTAACATTCATTTGGTTATCTGGAGTTTTATTTCTACCTGTCTTTCAAATTTTAAGTTTTAACCTCATCTCAAAAGTTATTTCTAGCTTTAGCCTCCCCCTCTTCCATTTCCCGTATTTTAATTTTAAAATGTTCATAGTTTTTGTTTATTTAAAGTGGTCCCTATACGGGAGACCAGGGATAGCTAGCTACAGTTTCCATATTCCATTTTTTAATTTTATTATTTATATATTGAGTTAAAGTATATAAATGGACAGTTACCTTGTTTCATAAGCTACTTAAAAATGTATTCATCAAACGTATAGGTTAAGTAAACATTTTATAATGTTTTTTTTTAATGTTTGTTTGTGATATACCAACCAACATCTAACTGGGGTTGGTAGGCACTATGTATGGGTTACGTTGGCACATGATCTATAAATCGTTAACACTTATAAATAAAGACTAATTACATTATTTTATATTAGAAACAAATTATAAACCAAACAATTGTCACCCTCACTATAATACTCATTGTTCAGATTGTTTGAAGTTATTCAATCACTAGACCCTATTATGATTCATAATTGTGACACATATAAAAATTATTATCTTCTGTACACGCCACATGAGCTCACATTTTACATGCAGTGCATTGAATCCAACGTTCCTTTAGTAAACTGTTCGAGAATAGCTCCAAACACACCAAACAAAAGGTGTCGTATTATTTTGAATCATCAGATGTAGATAGGTTTATGCTTGTTTATGAATTTAATTTATTTTGTTTTTGCCTTAAATTTCTTCAAACAGACGCTTTTTTTGAATTTTTAACTTTATTTTTATTTTAAGTATTGGTTTTCTTCATGTCTTCAAGTGCTTTCTTAATTGGGATGTCTATTAATATTGACGTCTTTATCCTTTTTCCATTATTGGCAGACCTAGCAGAAGTTGTTCTTGGTCCTGCTTTTGGGAGGGGTCGAATCTGTTCCAAAGATAGGTCTATGCTTAAACCTTGTCTATCTGATTGATACCCTGAGGTAGACGGGGTGATACGCATTTTTCTTGCAAAATAAATTAAATACGGCTATACATTAAAACTGAATTTTATCGTGAAAACTCTGTTTTAATTATAATGGGGTTAGTTGGCACAGTGGGTCAACCAACCCCATAGTGAGTGTGTCAAGCAACCCCGTAGCCATTTTGTTTGGTTATATCATATAGGCCTATACTCTATTGAAAAATCAAATTAGATTTTCTAAGTAGAATAAAGTCGTAGTTAAAGGTATATCTTTAATAAACGCCGATAAAATTTAATAAATCATACTAATTCATTCTTACTAAACGATTAGTTAAATAATGATTTATTCACCACAGATAAATTTAAATAAAATGGAATTGCTCCAACACCGTTCACACTGACAGCTCGAAATAAACATGGCAGAAGCGTCTTGTGCATCTTCAACGAAGGTGTAGATGGTGTTGCGCTCAGTCAAGTATTGTAACAGTTATTAAGACTGTGCCAACCTACCCCTTTAGCCAAGCAGTCCGGTCTCCCCTACCTACGAATTTAAGTTCTCTACCACACAGAGAAGTAGTTGAATGTATTAGTTTTTGGAAATGTTGAGCACGCCCCCTTCCCCTACTATTTCTTCAACTCCCACTTAGAAATTTCAAATATTAAGATTTATTTGGTTATTTTGAAAGATTATTCTACCTACTTGCCAGATTTAAATATTATTTCATAGCTAAAAGTTGTTTTTATTTTTATAACCCCTCCCTTCTACCCCCTCCCTATTTCCAGGTGTCCCATTTAAAATTTAAAATGTACAGACTTTTAGTAATTTGACTTGTCCCTTTACTTTACTAATACATTTAAATCTTCTATCACACTGGGAATTAGTTGTTTCTATTAGTTTTGTAAATATTTTAGCTCATTTTTCAAACTATCATTTAGAAATTTCCATTTTTAAGACTTATTTGGTTATTTCGAGTTGTCGTCCTAAGCGAATGTCAAATTTAAATTTTCTAGCACACATAAAAGGTTTTTATTCTATTTATTTCCCCTTACCTGTGTCCCAGGGTCCCACTTATTAAATAAAAATCTACATGCTTTTATAATTATTTGGAGTGTTCCCATTGGTTGTCTGCAAAATTTCAATCTTCTATCACCCTGGAAAATATTTATTTATATTAGTTTTGGTAGTCTTTAACACACGTTTTTGCCAACGCACCTTGGGCCCATCGTGTGGATGCCGTACATAAATTAATTTTATATTAGTATTCTGCAACCTGATAAACCCCCATATATCAAATTTCATCTTGATTGGAGGATATAGAATTTACTACCCCTTTTTTCCCCCTTTACACCCATTTAGGCGATGAAATTTGAAAAACCCTAAGAATTTCTCACCCAATTCTATAAAGAAACATTTATTTTAAATTTCAAGGCCCTATGTCCACTAGTTCAAAAGATGCACGGTCAATAAATTATGAAATCTTTCGACCCCCATTTTCATCTCTTACAGGTTGATGAAATTACAGAACTCGGTCCTATCTCTGGTATAGAGCCAAAAAGGAACCTTTACTAAAAATTTCATATGTCCATGTTTGAAAACATTAATCTCTTCTAACAAAAACACAAATTCTCCCACCTCATTTATTGTCTCTACAGGCAAAATTGGCGTTGTAATTTGGAATTTTAAGTAAAAATGTCTCATACTCGTATATCCACACTCATGTTAATATTATTAAATAAATATTTAGTTTAATATAAGAGAGAAAACATAATAAATTCTCAAATCTATGCTTTATAATTCTAATATCTAGATATATTATTTTTAAATAGCAGTTGAAATTGACTATTTGGCCGAAATTGACTGTAGATAAATGTTTTCAATTGATAATTCTTTTATGATATCAGTTTTGGTATCCACTAAGTGAGAAATAATGTTGTAATAGAGACGAGACTACAAACAAGTTTATAAGTTGTATAATATTAACTTGTGTCCATATATTAAGGCTAATAACGAGGCCTACTTCAATAAATAAATGGTATGGTGCACCACACAGACTTTCTCTCTCCTTTGTCTTACTATCCCTTACGAAGGGAGATTTGGGGAAAAGGGGGTTACAAAATAATGAAAAAAAGCCTTACTTAATTTATGGTTTTATAAAAATATATTTCAAGTAAAGGTTTTTTTTAATTTTAATTTTACTACAACGTTACAATAATGAGTTATTTCGTGTCTCAAATACTTGCGAAGATATGATTCAAATTGGCAAGATCTGCCTATATAAATTACTCTTGGGACGATTAAAACGGCAATTTAGTTTATAATGATAAACAATGCCCAGATACGAAATTTAATAAAAATCGTTACAGCGGATTTCGAGATAGCTTGTTTTCTTTCTTTTTTACCTTTAGTAAACTACCCTCAATTTTAGGGTAAGATATCTAATTCCAAAAACTCCCTGGGAAAACCTGATAAAAGCCATAGGCGTATTCTAAGTTTTAGCCATATCAGTAAAATGTTGTCGACTCTAGGCCTAGATGTAGACACACAAGCAGACGGCATCGCAAAAAACATCTTTTTGGTTTCGGGGGGTTTACATTTATAAAAATTAGGACTTTTTTACGAGCACAGTACTTTTCTTTTCAAAGTGTAGAGGGAAAGTAAAAATTTTCTATTTACGTAAAGATGAGCACAAATCATAGTCTTATACGTTTCAATGGTACAAACACATCTATATACATTCTTAAAACTACTTTCAACTAAAGGCTCAGTGGAACTAATGAGTAAAAAAGTACAATTTAAGAAGCAAAAAGTAGTAGATATTACATTGGTCACGTATGAATGTTTTTGAGTTCATACAGACATAATGCCCCATTATTTGAATATTGCATTTATTTTTAACTTATCAACTATTGTTATATAGTCTTATGAAGATTGTTTAGTTAAATACTAGTACATATTTGAGCTCTTACACACTTTAACAACTAAAGTGTTTTATTGAGACATACCTCCTATTTAAGCCTACTATTTAAAAGCCAAAGTTGTTAACCTAAAGCTTAAGCCAAACAGCTGGTTTTGTTTGTAAAACAATCACAATTATTCAACTATAAAACTACTTATAAATCCTTACATTATCTCAACGTTTCAAAATGGAACACGCTACAAATATTACTTTTGAGACAAGAGTCTAAATTCATAGAAATATGTCAAAACGCAGTTAACTTATTACATTTAATTGGGATCAAAATCAGCTTAATGCCACTAGTACTCAACTCTCCAAAATTTACTAAACGAGACGAGATTATTGGTGTAATATGTTCCCTATTTACTTCGTTGGTTTCCCTAAACATTAAATATTCTGCTTTTCAGTCCACAGCAAGTGATTGTGGATTCTAACTTTAAGTAGGTGGCTTAGTGCAAAATAGCCTGTGCTTTTTTTTGTGTGTGCATTGTTTAAGCCAGTGAGGCTATATTATCCTTATTTTCTTCAATGCCTTTCCTATGTACAATACCTTCTTTAATGTTGCACATAAGGAAATTGCTCAATGAATGTTTCTAGGTTGTGTGTGTAAACATACCTGTAGGGGATTTGAGATTCCCTAAGTCATCGTGCCCTTTATTGAGATATGCTATATGAAAAATTAGATATTATAGTATAACCCAAAAGGTTATTAAAACGTAGTGCTAATATATATATATATATATAAACTAGCTACGCCAATGTATTTAATATATTAGTACAGTGTTCCCAAATTGTGCGCCCTGGGGTGCCGTGGCTTGTTTACAAGGGCACCAATAAATATTCCAATATTTTCAATAAAATGACGGCCCACGTGGTTTTAGAATCGGAGCATCGATGTGTTGATGCGATGCTAGGAAAGACATCTAATGGACACTGTAGAAACCACTAACTGTTTCACTTCTCAAGAGTAATACTAGATGGCATAGGATTTCATAATTTTAATAGAGTCATTTAATAACTCTGGATTGTTCTAGTACAAAGCAGTATAGAAGGCAGTTGTTTCTAAGCCCGCTGTGTGAACAGACGTGGGTCACTCAGTGCATCAATTTGAATAGAGTGAATGGATTGTTAATAGTTATTTATCGAACTTTCTCGGTACTTGATGTTTTTATATAAATAGCTGTCTTCACGCAGCCTTGATTTATTGAAGATTAAACCAAGGGAATGGTGTTGTGATCAAGTAAACTTTTAAAAGTTGTTTTTATCTTTTTTTAAAATGAACAAATTTTTATTTATTTATTTATTTATTTATATAAAGAGGACGCACCACAAACTAGTGCTGGGTGTGTGAAGAAGCGTAAATATAGTATATACGACGACAGTTATTTGTAATTTCCCTTTACATTGACAGGTGTCAACGATGAAGAGAGACCGCAGTGTGTACTGTGTATGAAAGTTTTGGCACCAGAGTGCATGCTTCCAAGTAAGCTAAAACGCCATTTAGAAACCAATCATCGAAACATGTTTGGTAAACCTCATGACCATTTCCCCAAAAGGTTAAAATAATTAAAACAACAAAATTATACCTTTCCTCAGCAGGTGTCAATACCTAACAATGCTTTGCTAGCATCATTCAGCGTTGCATATAGAGTCGCAAAGTGTACAAAGCCCCGTACTATTCCAGAACAACTAATTCTACCGGCTGCTGTAGATTTGGTTAACATGATTTGGGAGTCTGCGGGGAAACTGCTTTCAAAAGTGCCTTTGTCTAACATTACTATCAGTCGCAGAATCCAGTGCATGGCGGAGGATCTCAATGATCATTAGTTGAAAAATAAAAATGAAGGAATATGGGTTGCAGCTGGATGAGGCCACGGATAGTAATAAGGATACACATTTTATTTGCTATGTACAGTTCATAAATGGAAGTGACATTGTGGGAGACCTTCTCTTTTGTAAAAGTATCACTGCAAGTACAAAGGCTCACAACTCGTTCGAGAACCTGGACACATACATGGTCGACTCCAAATTATTTTCAACTAAGTTTTGTTGGTGTCAGTAATGATGGTGGTCGTTCGATGTCCAGTTATTATGGAGAATTGCAAAGCTCCGGATTCACTGTGGACCCATTGCATAATTAACAGAAAAGTACTCGTATCAAAGCATCTGAGTTCCACTGTATCTGGTCTTAGAATGTGTGGTAGGTGTGGTAAACTTTATAAAAACTCAACCAATGAAAGTAAAGTGTATCAAAAAATTGTGTGAGGACATGGGAGCCGAATACACGTTTTGGTTGTAATACTGCCCCTCGCGATGACTCTCTCGTGGCAATGTATTGTCCCGTACATTTAAATTACAACACGAAATGTAAACTTTTCTCGAAGAGGAAAAACACGAGTATGGAAAACACTTTGTGGAAAAAGATTTTTTGGTAAAACTAGCATTCTTATGTGATATCTTTAAAAAGTTAAATGTGTTGAATATCTCCCTGCAGGGAGGCAACATGCACATTTTGAAATCGGTCTAGAAGATTTCAGCTTTCAGAAAAAAATTACAGCTATGTAGAAGAAAACTGTCTTGCGACAATGCACCGAAGACAAAATTCGACAGCATGAAACTAATTCACTTTTGGAAATCGGCTAAAAAAGAATATCGGTTGTTAAGTGTTCCTCAGTGAATCTTAATTATATTTGTGACATGATATCTGTGCGAAGCTAGGTTTTTGGCAGTCGCTCTGATAAAAAGCAAGTAGTATTCTTCGAAAATCAACGAGGAACAGGAAATGCTGTGTCCAGTTTGATTCCAAGATTTGAGAAGATGTGCGCGCATCCGTCCCACTAATTATGATTTATTTATTCAATTATTTGATTAAAATATGTAGTCTACCTATTTAATACTTTTTACATAAATGGTTTGTGAATTTGAAATACGTGCAACTGTTAGGTAGTTATATGTTCTGACTTTGGGCGCCGTTGAAAAATCCTAATACATTAAGGGCACCGTGAACAAGGAAGGTTTGGGAACCACTGAGTTAATATATATTTATTTGGATTTATTCAATTTTGTAACAATATATCAGATATACATGAAACACAGATCAACATAGATTATCTTTACAACGAACACCAGCCCCTGAGGGCTCTCGAGCGTTAACACGACATGGGACATATATAATAACAGTAAAACATATAGTGACAGAAGGTACAGGGGTGGAAAAATAATGAAAAAACGCGCCCTATTGCACATAAAGAGTTGACAGGAACCTTTAAAAATATACAATAGTACAGAATAGGAGGAGGAGGGGGAGAAACCGTAGAAAAATAAAACCAGATATAGGTAAATATAAATGTATATTTATGATAAATATACATATGTAATGTATATATTTATCATATAAATAAATGTGTAAAGTGGTCAAGATCCTGGCTAAAGATCCAGAGGTCTCGGGCTCGATCCCCGGTGCTTCCAAAATTTATATGTGAAGCATTGGGTCTGGAACGGGGTCAAACTCAGCCTCATGAGGACATTTAATCAGAAGCTACTTGAATAAAGAAGTATTAGCTCCGGTTTAAATATTGGGATTAATGGTTGTAAGGCTTATTGTGCTCACCGCATGACACCCTCTTTACGCAAATGTTGGCACTATCATCGCTAACAGTGTCGGTTTAGATGGCTTGCGGGCTCAAACCGTGGAGTTTTTTTGACGTAATGTATATATTAAAGAGAAAACTATATATTTATTAGTTATAATTATATAATGACAATTATATTTTTCATGTTCGCAGCTCATAGCAGATTTAGGAAAATTTGTTTCTGCCAAAAATTACACAATATTTGAAGGAATAGCCTGAAATGCTCGATAAATTTTACTATATCTTTTAATATTTGGTTTTTAACCCTCAATTTTTTAATAAATTGATAATAATGGATGACTTGAGAATAATTTTTCGGTATTCCAAGAAATGATTCAAGGAATCGCAGCTTTGTAGACATCATGGACATGCCCCAAGGTAGACTATGAGACTGTCTCCCCTACCTTATACTGGAAGGCTTAGAGAAATAAATAGAACATGTTTAAATGTTATTATAAGTTTAAAAACAGCTACCAAAGCGATACAACTGACATGTGTTCTTCTTGAATGAATAAATTATTATTTTTCTTTTTCACTTCCCCTGAAAAACATTTTCCTTCTACCTGAGCTAAAAACATTTACCAATTTTAATTAAAAATTAATAAGAAAGCCCCGTTAATTGAGTCAAATATTCTATTGGGTCATATATTCAAATAAAAAAATAACTAATTTTTTCCTTTACAAAGATCTATGGGAAGAATTATTTTACGTAAAAAAACCTATATTATCGGTGAGTTAAACAATACATCCAGTAATTTTTATTGTTTGTATTTCTACGAAATGGAATCTGAAATTATGTTTGGTTTTCCCCCTTGTACACTAGAAGTTACATTATTATTATTATTATTATTATTATTATTATTATTATTATTTAGTTTGCCTTTCTAAACATTATTATTAGATACTTTTTAGTTTTACCTCTAAAGTCATTATTTTGTGTATCAGAGCTCATCTACAATTAGATATAAAGTAAGATGGCTGTATCTACATATAATTTCAGTCTCCCCTTCTTCATAATATAGCTACGCCAATGGTAGACATACAAACAACCGACTAGGCAAAAATATTGAGGATGTTGATTAATTAACTTTTTTTTTCAATGTAACTATTTAAATTTGATTTGCTAGTTCTAGCGGTCTCAGAGAGGTTTCAACCATAAACAAAGTATAGCTTTGTTTATTTTTAGCCCAGACCAATGGTGAAATAAGCAATGTTGCCAGGGTACGCAGACTTTGCTAAAATAGTATGTGTTTAATGTTTTTCCCACTCAGTTCCTATTTGACTAACCACGCACTTTGCACAAGGTCACAAACAAGGTATACACTTGAGTGATTAGACACTCAGCCTTATGAGAGTTTTTTTGAGCCAGGTTGAGTCCTTGCGCACTAGCGAGTGCTAGTTGTTGTTCTCGGTGATAACAGCACGTCCAAGTAAAATAACTCTCTCTCAAATTGTTCGTTGTAAAGGGGTGTCGGTTTAAACACCCCAACCAATACCCTTACCCCTTTCAATGAACAAATCTTTAGGTGCATAAACTTGGCCCCGCCCATGAAAGCACTAACGACCGGACCTAGTGCGATCGTTAGTGCTACGTTAGTGCTGG
>CABFWB010003393.1:8072-80395 GCA_902151455.1 Timema bartmani
GGGGTATGGGATCAACATTTTCTTCCAAACAATTCTACTTGGAGCAAAATCATGGAGCTTGTCTACCTGTCAGTTATTTAAACTGCTTATTTCTATGGGCTGCAGCTCAGCCAGGCGAGGGAAATGCGTGTTTTCCATATTTTACACAACTCCCATTTGATCATAGACCCACGTGTCAGAGAGAAGACGCCGGGTGGTGGGAGGGTGCGGGGAGGGTGGGGGGGAGGACATTGGGATCAAAAAATTTGGAAATACGCTGGATAAAATTAGGAGAATTTACTGTTCCGAAATCTCTCCTCCTAAGAGTCTCACGGGAATAAATTTCCAAAAATAGCGTATCTCAAACAAAAGTTACAACGCTATCACTTTATCAGTTATATAAACAAATGAAGCCCAAAATATGAACAAAGAGTGAGTGAAACATTGTTTGAAATTATGTAGGTATTAATGTTGAAGCTTGTTTCATTTCAAAGACCATACAGCCTTGAAAACAAGTGTTTATAAAATGTGTACATAATTTATTAAACAAAAACTATAAGGGTTATAATATATATATATATATATTCTTAAATAAATAAAAATCTTATAATAAATACTAAAGAAATTGTGAGTAATAAGTGTCATCAGGTGACAGTTACCTGTGAAACAGTTGGTAAAACTAGACCTTGACATTTAAACAGATCTATATTTGAAGTAACTGTAAGACAAGAAGAGGCTGCCATGCCTTGACTAACAGACCAGCTACATTCCAACAAATTATGTAAGATGACATTGCATTAAACAAAATATTTAATTTAACTCTTCAAGGTATTTGTTTGCAGTTTTTATAACAAAAGACTTCTTTAACCAAGATAAAAAAGGTATTTCTCTAATATTATTATTATTAGCAACGCGTCTTACTACCCGTTAGGGTTATACGCACTTAAGCTAATGTGTAATAGTAGGGTGATTGTGAGATGAAATGGAGGACCTACAGTTTAACGTGGGATCCGAACCACTGTGGAGGCCTGGCATTCCACACATTCACAAGTTGTGATTAATACACGTCTTGTCAGAGGTGAAGGAAGGGTTTGGAAATCAGATAAATCCGTGTTGGGACCGAGGATTGAAGCACAGAAGTCTGACACCTTACCCATAGACCACCAGGTCACCTATTTCTCTGATATAATATATATTTAGTTTAACTTGCTTCGTCTAGGAATCTCAACAGTTCTTGTTTATTGGTCATGAGTAGGATCCAGATTTTTATAAACTTAAAATCAACAAAAAGTTATTTATAAAATGACACAAATATTCTAAAAATTAGCTTTAAATTTTCAAAAAATGACCTAAAAATATAAAAAGAATTCATAATAAAGGCACATGACTAAATCAAAAACGCAATTTACAATAATAAGCTAAAATATATCCATATAAATAAAAGCTTTTAACAACTAGACCCTTGCATACCGGTAAATATAATAGTAATTTTACAAATATCTGCTTCTGAAGTAATAGCCAACTCCTCTCAAAGCAGCCCTCTCCAGCTTAGTTGCAGTGTATTTCCAGGAATGGGTATTTCACAACCAAACAAGCAAAGAGGAGACATAGCTCATTGCCTGCATTATCTTATCATTTAGATAACTATGTGATTTAAAAAATTATGATTGAGTATTAATATTTTCATAAAATATTAATAATATTTAAAAATATACTTACTCAACAGAAATACCTAAAATTTATTCTAAAATGTAAAAAAATGCCTAAACGTGAACCAAAAAGAACTTAAATAAAGGAAATTTGATCTAGAACTCCAAAATGATCAAAAAAACCTATAAAAATTGCTTACACAAACAGGGGATCATGAACAGAATGTATTTAAAATATGCCCATTGTCTATTTGATATACAAAAAAAAAAAAAAAAGATGACGTTATTGTAATCCATTATCCATACAATAAATAAAAATAAATAATCCGGGCCCTGGTTATGACCAATATACAGATATGTTAGTTGTGTGTAGCAAATCAAACTAAATTTATTTTCTGGAGCAATATATTATTTTTGGCCAAATAATTTTTTTATCATAAAACCTACAAAAATACTTATCTTTGCTCATGCCCCCTTCCATACCATAAATTAAATATAAGCTTATCTCAGTATTACATAAATAATTGCTTCTACACAATTTTTATAAGTTTTGAGATACCTTGTTTCAATATTATTATTTTTAAATGCATCTTAAAATAGATCATATCGAGACAAATTATTATGTTTTGCACTTTAGTGTGTAGTTTCCAACAAAGTATCCCAGTGTTTGAATCTGGTCAAAAAGACTGGAATAAATGTTTCCAAAGTTATACCGTATCTCCAAATCTTTTCCCAAGGTGAATTTTGATTAACATTACACTCCTCACCCAATATCCTTGGATTTGTTAACACGTCATACTACCTATTAAGGTTGTATGCAAATGTACTAATTACGCTAATGCATTAAGGATCAGTACGGTTAAGCTTAGAGAAAGTGGGCCCGCATTTGCGTGGAAGGACAGTTGGAAAACATTTTGGAAAAACTTGCTCAGTACACCCGACCGTGATTCGAACCTCGCTCTCACCATCATCGGCAGTATATTCTAACACGAGAGTGACGCCTTAGATCATGCGGCCACCCATTAAGGATATCCTTGGATTATTTTCATTAAATCAATAGAGCGTGCAAGCACAATATTAAAGTAAGGTCATACATTCGTATAGTGTACGTAAATATACTCCAGATCTCACCTTGAAAAGGCCTTGCATTCCATCTTCATTTTCCATCTAGATTACAAGAGTGGAACAATAAAAGCTTCCTTGGAGTCGTCTAAATCAAGTATATTCACGAAAATGTATAATGCATGGATCACGATTAACTTAACCTTCATGTAACGTAACGTTCACTAGAGTTCACTTAACATTTACTTAACGTAAGGACCCCTCAGGATTCACGTAACTTAACAACTCGAGCGAAACAGAGACAATTAATTTGAACTATTTGAAAACAAACTGTTCACTAAAATGAAACCCAAGCCTTTTGGGCTGATTATGCAACAAGTACTTGCAATATAAGTTTTACCGGATGTGCAAGAGGATACGTAACCCAATTCGGTGGCCACGTGGTTTAACGCGCTACTCTCGTGTTGGACTAGACTGCCGAAGACGGGGAGATCAGGGTTCGAGCGCGGTCAGTACATTGATGGTGTGTTATCCTAAATTGTTTCCCACTATACTTACACGCAAATGCGGGTGCACCTACTATCAATTAAACATTCCTTATCCTTAAACCATTAGAATAACTAGTACGTAGGCGTATAATCCGAACGGGTAGTTGGACACGGTGCTAAAAAATACAAATAAAGAAGCTACAATGTTTTAAAGTAAGCAAAACGCGGAAGAAACTTGTACCGAAGAAGTCATCTGAATTCCATAAGTAAACCAGTGAAATACTAAATAGTCAACCCACCTCGGTGGCGTAGTTGACTAACGCGCTAGTCGTGTTGAGCTCGACTGCCAAGGACGAGGAGATCGAGGTTCGAATCTCGGTCGGGTGAACTGGGGGTGGTTTTTCCTCAATGGTTTTCCACTCTCCCTCCACGCAAATGTGGGTTCACTTACTCTAAATTCAACATTCCCAATTCCTAATCCATTAGAGTAATTAGTATTTAAGCGTATAACCCGAACGGGTAGTATTACGCGGTACTAAAAAAAACAACTAAATAGTCGCTCGCAACATGATTGGCTGACTAGAACACGTGGTACCAATCCTCCCCTTAAGTTAAATTAAGTAAACTTTATCGTGATGGCTTGTATTTAAAACCACGAAGTTAACCATTACGCTATGTTACGTTACGCGAAATTTAGGTGAATTTGAAGTTGATCGTGACCCAAGCATAGTTTATCTGTAGAACAGATTTATTCTTAGCTAGCAGGTTGAAAGCTACATACAGCCAATAACTGATAAACCTCCCAAATAAATAGATATATTGAAAAAATGCATCTTCATATTAAATCATTCTTATATCATAAAAGGCATATTAAGTGCTAGTTCAGTAATCTACTACAATGAATTATTATTTAAATTTTTTATTTGATTTGGTATTTTATGGAAAAGTGTATGTTGTTATGTGAATTGGGATAATATGGTTACTTGATGTGCTTTGGGAAGTTGTTGTCAGAGGCATAACTAGGCGTAACTAGGCCCGTGGCAAAACTTTCAATGTGGGCATCCCCTCCTATAAAAGAAAGCCTCCCTTGCCCCCAAAAAATAATTTTATGTGTTATTGTAGATTATAATAAATTACATTAGCATTTATTATTGCAACTATTTTATAAATTTCGTAATACAGGTCTACATTTTGTCTAATAAAATTGCTACTGGAAAGTGGAAACTATCAATATAATGTAAAATAAATTGATCTTAATTGAATAAGACTATATAAATGAATATTATAAACGAAACTATAAATAATATAAACACTTAAACAGAGGCTAAACAGACATTGATATTTAAAACTCTTTCTTCTTGCTTTGATCTCTGCGAAATTGTCTATAATTTCCTCAAAGTTATTTTTGAGACTTACTTATACCTATCTCGTTAAATATTGATTTTACAGATTAATATGTACATATAGCTTTTTTGTACAACATGAAATTATGCAAAATAAAGTGACTATTGAGTAACTTTTTATTGAATAATAAGATTTTTAAGAAACAAAAACAAGACTTTCATTTCTTACCAAACTAATTTTGGACGGGTGGGCCTGTGCTGTGGGCCCCAATTTGGTCGCGGGCCTACGGCATTTTGCCACCTACGCCACCCTATAGCTACGCCACTGGTTGTTGTATTACATATTGTTCACGTACTGTTGGTAATTAATGTACTACTGGGAGTTGAGATATTATGGTAATTGGATGTACTTTAATGAGTTTATATAGATTACAATCTCAAGTAGATATTCTATGATGAGTTGTTATACTATGTCAAATGGATGTACTATGGTGAATTTATATATTATGATGAGTTAAAATACTATAGAGAGTTGATGTACTAATGTAGTTGATGTTCCATAAGGAGTTAATTTACCGTATTGTGATTATTTACAATGGGAAATTAATTGCCAATGGAGAGTTGATTTATTGTGGTGAGTTAATGTATTATAGGGAAACGATGTAATACTAGAAATGGATGTAATATAGGAAATTGATGTACTAATGCAATGAAAGTAGATTTTGGTTCAGATGACTATCGATCAAAAATATCAATTTAATTATGTGTTGAAAATGATATGGGAATACGTAAATGGGAATCTAGACATTCTGTTCAAATAAAATATAAGTTATGTGTGTAAACAGGACTAAACAAGATTGCTAATTGTTTGAACTCTAGCTCACTACTCTTCAATGGTCTCAGGTTATATTTCTGTGTTCACTTATTATTTTTCAAAATATATTTAAATGTATATTGATGAACGACAACCATCCGTACCAAATATTATTTTTAAACGTATTTTGAATAAAATCAACCACTTTCAATTAAATCTTGTGCAGATGGAAACAAAAATACAGGTCATGACTGTGTCACAACGATGTGTCTCTTATAGTAAGTGGCTGAGAAGGAATTGACGATCTAACATGTCAATCACAGATTCCACCTTCATAACGTTACCTGCTTGAGAATTTCAAAGCTCTTATGTGAAGTGGGTTGCCTCTTAACTTGACGCACTTTAACACTCTAAATACTATCACATAGACACGAATGTATAAAATAGAAATATAAGGAATAAAATAAGCAGCTCATGCTACAAAGCCTCTGGTTTATCTTCTTATAGCACTTTCCTTCTTACACTGACGAGTACAAACACTCACTCTATTATTTGTGCCTGGACAGCAGTAAATTGAGTTTCAAGATTTACTTTTACTTGTTTTCTTTTCTAGATAAACTTATGCTTCGATGGACTTTTTTTAAATATAGGTTTGAATTGCCTGAAGCTATATTGTGTCATTAAAAGGTTTTATAAAATTTCTTGGACTTCTAACTTTAATTCAGGAGTATAGGGTTTTAACCTATCAAACTACCCTAAAGAGAGATTATATTCGTTTATTTTCATCATCTCGAAGCAAATAATAACTTTTTCTATTGAAACTCCCCTTAGTGTGTATGAATCAGCTAGTGTATGTTACCAATGAGCCCTATGGATAGTAAAACGCGTAGCATTAAATTGCATTTTTTACCCGCTTCGGTGGGTGAATGGTCTTAGGCTTCACTATCGCCTATGATGGGGAGATCGGGGTTCAATTCCAGGTCGGATTTACTGAGGCTGCTTTTCCTAAATGATTTTCTAATTTCCCTCTTAGCAAATGTGGGTACAATTTATCTAATTTCAAACTTCTTCATCTCTAACACATTAGGGTAGTTAGTATACGAAGAACCCAACTATTTTTTTTAAACACATCACTAAAAATGCTAGTATTTACAACTAGTCTACTTTTTTTCTTGAGAACCATTTCCTACTACCTGTTCAGGTTATCCCCATATTTACACTAGTTGGATATGGATAGTAAAGGTAAAATTTGGAGGCAATGTACCTACATTTGCATGTAAGGAGAGTGGGAAACCTTTTTAACCCTCTTCCCGTCATAAGCAGTCCAGCAAAATGCAAGAAAAATGCTTTAGCTCATGCGGCAGCTTATCCGGGTAAACACACTTTTATAATAAAATATTTACTTACTAGTTTTTATACTGTTCATACAATATTAAACTAATAATCTTAATTATTTCGGGATCACGATCAACTTAACGTTCACTTAACGTAAATAAACTAGTGTGTAATCAGAATTCACGTAATTTAACGTAACAACTCGATCAAAACACATACAATGAGTTTTGATTGTTTGAAAACAAATTATTCACTGAAATGAAACCAAATCATTTAGGGTTGATTAGGCTGTAAGTATTTGCAACAGAAGCTTTAATGGAGCTACAAAATAAAGTGTAACAAGAGGCTATGACGTCTTAGTATTTGCGAAACGTGGAGGGAAAAAATGAACCGAGGAATTTGTCTTCATAGGCCTACCATAAGAATAAACACAAGCAAATGATGCGCTGTTAACGTCACTCGCAACATGATTGGTCATCTAGCACACGTGGTACGTTCTCTTAACGTTCACTTAAAGTAAAAGCTCTCCCTGGACAACTCTTAAGTTAAGTGAACGTTAAGTTAACTGCATCGTGATGGCTTTCATTTAAAAACACGACGAGAATCTATACGTTACATTAAGTTACGTGCAAACCAAGTGAACGTTAAGTTTATCATGATCCCAGCATTCCTCATTATTTTAGTTCAAATATGCATATTTTAATTTAATATAAATACAAATTTCTTGGTAGTCAAAACACCTCTTCTTCATTCATATAAAAAACGAGGAAAGAAAACGCATGGTAGGATTGAGTAGGTGCTGCTACCTACTTAGAGTTTTCTTAGACATCCCTATTATGCTTCTAAGTTTTATATAAATGATCAGAATAACTGTTATCATAATAATATTATTACTAACGTAACTGTTTTTATGGTGGTTTTATACATTTATCACTGTTTAAGAGCCTTTATTAAGTTATTTATCTTTATGTGTGACGTACACATCCTATAGACATGTAAATGCACAGCACTTCACACCAAGAAACCTCTGAGATTATTATTTGATCTCTCTTTGGCTCATAATTTTGGGGCTGGACAGGCTTGAAAATAAAAATGGCAGGAATTTTTTACGTTAAAGAATAATGTAAAACTATAAATGTTCAAAAATGTTTATAAGAAGCGTTAGAGTATAAATAAGTATAAAGATAATAATAAAAAAAAAAATACAAATATAACAAATAAAAAAATAGTAATCATATTTAATCTAACTTGGTGAACATGCTCTAGATTTTATTAATATATGAAAGCATTATATTATAAGCGATCCATATTAACTGGGTCCGTAGAGTTTGAATTAAAAACAATAATAAACTGTCGTATTATTTGCTGTACAAATTCAGGTTGGCTTATTCAAATTTTCAACATTTATGATTTATAAACAAAACTTTGGATTTGGCATCCAATTTTTAAAGAGTGGGTTTGAATTAGGTTGAACATTTCAATAAGAATATTTAATCATTCCAGCAATATAGTATTAAGCTGGGAAAATACAGGTAACTTCTTAAGTATATTATTATTATTATTATCACCGCGTCTTACTACCCGCTCGGGTTATATGCACTTACGCTAATATGTAATGGTAGGGTGATTGTGAGATGAAATGGAGGACCTACAGTTTAACGTGGAATCCGAACCACGTTGGAGGCCTGGCATTCCACACATTCACAAGTTGTGATTAATACACATCTTGTCAGAGGTGAAGGAAGGGTTTGGCAGTATATGATTAAATCTTTCTAGTTTTTACTTCAACGCATACAGTATGAACTGAAAATAATGTTCCAACAACTTAAGCTATATTATATTATATTGTAATACAATGTTAACCTCTGTGATCTTGGGGTAGAGTGCTCTCCTCAGGACTCGACGTTCATAAGTTAAAACCCAACTGAGGTCGACGGATTTTTGTTAGGTGTTACAAATCCGTAGCTCAACATCCTTCGGAGGAGAAGTAAAGCCGTCGGTTCCATGTCGATTGTGGAGTGTAAAATAACCCTGGAAGGTAGGCTAAAATACCTTTCAAGGAAAATGAATCGTGTCTTTCACGTTCACTCATAGAAATTCAGTGTGGAAGGCAGCCGGAGCCACTACACTTCCTGAAATCACCTAGTTCATTGATATTCTACCAGATGGTGCATGCAACGCTAACCATCCGAAGGGCTGAGTGAATGCCTAGCTCCTGATGGATAGTGATCACATCAAATAAACCTTCGGGTTGTTCACTTAGGAAGAACATTGTAATAAAATAATATAAAAAAGCTTATTCAGGCTACAATATAATCTTGGCTGACTTTCAATGGCATAAAAAAAATTATTTCATGAGTAGCTACAAAGACTACCGATTTATGGATAAGGCCTTTCTGCAATAAAGTAACCCGTTGAACAACGAAAAAAGGTTAAACTACTTACGTTAAGGCTAAACTAACTTTCCTGGCAACATTATTGGTATTTAAATAGCGCACGTAAGCATTATAGCGTCTGTAAATGTGCGCAGGAGGGGGGGGGGAGCCTCCCTGGAAATTGTTGGACCCCTCAAAGAAGGGGGCTATATATACCTATAAAAACATTAGTGAGCTACGGTGTTTATTCCTATTTTTACTATAAATTTTAATACTCCACTATCCAAATGATAATTCATTCTTATTTTACAGTTACAAGACGCAATCATTGCATATTATAGAGTTTTTTTTAGTTTCCATTTGTTTTTTGTTTGATTTAGTTGTGCGCATTCATTACAAGTTTTATTGAAATAATTAGGTCAATTTTTGTAAGTATGAAGTCATTTCTTAGCCTATTATTTTATTTTATAAAAAATGCAAAAACACTGTCCTTAAATCACGCCCTCCCTTCTACCTTAAAAATATCTTTGAAAATTTGAAAATCGTATGCAAAGGTTGAGAAGACTTAATAGTATTCTCAAGGTTGGGGTGAACAGTGTAGTTGTGTTTTAGGAAGTGAAATAATTTGTTGCCTAGTAATGGCCTACTAATAGCACAGTATTAGTGTTAAAGTCATATTAAAATTGTGTCAAAATCATATCAAGATATAACAAATCGAGAGTATCAAACCCAAATAAGCCTTATTATTTTAATATTAAAAGGTCAATTTAATTTGACATATTTACATGTTTTAGAATACAAATCTCTCCCACCACCCCTCTTTAGACATAATATTGTTATATAAATATACGAGATGTTAGATCAACTTTTCAGTTGACCCCNCCCCCGCCCCCATTTAGTAAAATTATATTTACACACCCTTGTGCCCTCATGGGAAGGCAAAACAGGCTCCTAATAATTATTATTGTTTTGTATATGTTTAAACATTTTACTCTCTCAGGGATTCAACCAACCTCAAATATTTGTCTTACCACGCCACTACCTTACTTACCTACTCTACGCCATTAGGATCAAGAAAGTTCACTGCAGCACTTTCAAAAGTACGACACCTTCACCTATCTTGGGCTTATTATATTCAGTCCACCTCGCTACACCCTACCCCTATCTTGACCTAGTTCTATCCAGTAAACCTCACTCACTATACCTTATCCCTATCTTGAGCTAGCTATATCCAGTCTAACTAATTTCACCCTAACCCTATCTTGATCTATTTTTATCCAGTCCACCTCATTACACCTTATCCCTATCTGGAGCTAGTTATATCCGGTCCACCTCATTACACCCTGTCCCTATATTGAGATAGTTCTATCCAGTTCACCTCATTATACCCTATCCCTACTTTGAGATAATTCTATCCAGTCCATCTCATTACACCCTATCCCTATATTGAGATAGTTATATCCAGTACACCTCACTACACCCTATCCCTATCTTGAAATAATTCTATCCAGTCCATCTCATTACACCCTATCCCTATATTGAGATAGTTATATCCAGTACACCTCATTACACCCTATCTCTTTCAGGTCCATTCTAATGTTATCCTCCCATGTGCGTCTATTTCTTCAAAATGATTTCTTTCCATTGAGATTGCCAGTCGATACTCCAAAGCTATAGATTATTCCATTCACGCTGCATGTCATGCCCACCGTAATATACGAGACTTGATTATACTAACAATGTATTATTATGAATAAATGTTATGTAACTCATCATTATGTAACCAACTTCACTATTCAGTAGCCTCATCCCTTTTAAAAGCAAATATAAGTACCTTGTTTTCGAAAACTTTAAATTTATTTTCGTCACGTAAGGTAAGAGACCACGTTTCACAACCATAGCGAACAACCAGTAAAACTGTTGTTTTGTATATTCTGAATTTGACATTCCTTGACAGCAGGCTAGATGTTAGCAACTTACTGACCGAGTAATAGCATGCATTTCCCAACTGTAATATTTTCCTAATTTCCACTATAATACTGGTTAAAATTTTTCCTTAATATTTAACTCATTAACCTTGTCAAATTATATGTTGTTCGCAATGGTCTCTGCATTATCTTCCTCAATTTGTGCTCTCTATGTGATATTGTAGGCCTACTTAATCTTTTCAGAATTAATTTATAAACCTATTTCCTTATTAGCTTCTAATAAAATGCCCTGTATTACTTATATTAATATGTGGTTAGAAGTGTAGAAATACATGTTCAGAATCATTGTCTCGTTCTTTACATTAATACCCTTCTTATTTATAAGATACATTATTTATTTTTCATAATCATATGAATAAACATTAATTAAATTCACCCATTAGAGTCTTATAATATAAAATAGTATTTTACAATGGTAAGATGATAATAAGATAACTGATTGTCCAAATGAAATCAATTTCTTCTTAATGAAGACATTGAAGAAACAAACAGGTACTGATAATTTCCATAGCTCTTTGAGAGCTTTAATTGATACCCAAAAAAAAGTTACACTAGCTACCATTCATCCTAAATCTATTTTTAAAATTAGATAATTTGTATGAGTTTGATATGTCCTCAGAGCTTTCTCAAAAAAATAAATTTAATCTCTTTTGCAATTAGCTAGATTAAAACGTATAGGCCTACACGCACAATTTTCGGTACCTAATATTTTAAGAGAGAATTTAATAAAGCTACATCTTTTCCAAAGATTCTACTCTTAAAGTAAAATTTGATGCAAATACCGTCTAACCTGAGTGGTAGTAGTTTTACCTTGATTGATTACACTATGGCCCTCTCTAATAAGCCACACAATGGTGGAAATAATTAAAGTACCTTTTAAATATAAACGGTGAATACATTTATGAATTAATATCACTCTTACAATATTTTGCATTAGTACATTCATATAATAATAGCCAATAAAAGCAAAATAAATACTTTTTTACAATGGTGGACTTGAATAAATAGCTAAATAATATCTTTACAACAGCTTTTTTTTTTTATCTAGACGCTAATGATATTTTTAACCAAATGAATGAAGGTAAGAAAGACTAGTTGCTTGATTCTACGATGGTGTAGTTAATTTGATAAGGCCAGAGTGTAAACAAACACGGTAAGCTTGATACCTTTCAAGGTAAATGTAAATTAGAAAATTAAAAGTTAATATTACAAGCACGTACATATTTCATATACGTTACAATAACTGTAACTTATATGAATATATACACCTGTACATACCATCGTAAATTGTAAACATAAAATATTATAATATACGACTTACTTAGACTGTACTTAGACTTGAGACTGTGGAAAAAATATGTAATGTTTTAAAACGTCCTAAAAATAAGTCTAGAATAATTTATGAGACGTGTCTTTAGTGTATAAAGTTTAATAGAAACAATCAAAATTAGCATTGTGTTAAATATATTATTATTGAGATGGAAAATAATTTGAGTTTGTTTTCATTACAAATAATAAATAATAATATTTAATAATAATAATCTATTATTTACGATGGTACTTAAGGGCATACGTTAATATTTATTTAATTGTTTCGAAATTTATTACTAAAAATTGAGGTCTAGCTGATTTGTGTATTAATCAATTGTAACTTTATATAGGGAAATTTAATGCTTAAGAAACCATTAAATTTATTTAAATTGTGATAATTTTACTTATTATAAACAAGAACTCATTCACGAATGTTTGTGCATGTGTGTGTGTACTATATAAGTAAGTAGATCATAGAATGTATATGTACTTAACTTGTAGACACCCAATCAAAAAAAATTTTGATTTCACTAAAAAAATTATGACCCAAATGCCTTGTCAATATATTCCAGTCAAGGCTTTCAATTGTTAAATAAAATTTGAGATTGACATTATAATATGATTTGTTATTATATAAAATGGGTTTTGATTTATTATCGATAATTTTTAGACAAGTTCATTAAAAATACTAATGTCCGAAAGAAATTGTAATGCATTTAACTTACGCCAGACCCTCAACGAAATAATGATCACGCTTCACAATAAATCAAATGTGTTGCATGGAAAAAAAAGAAAAAAAATGTATCAGAAAGTGGATTTGTCATGAAAACAAACTCAAATTATTTTTCATCTCAATAATAATATATTTAACACAATACTAATTTTGATTGTTTCTATTAAACTCTATACACTAAAGACACGTCTCATAAATTATTCTAGACTTATTTTTAGGACGTTTTAATACATTACATATCTTTTTCTATAGTATCCAGTCTAATTACAGTCTAAGTAAGTCGTATATTATAATATTTTGTGTTTGCATTGCTTATACCTTATTTCTTCTATTTTAAGATGCACTTTTTTCACCATTTAATCGTTTATAAAAACGGGGTGCGTTTTATAATCGATGACGTCTTAGAATCGCATTTTTTTTTCAACCAATGCTCTCGATGGCTCAAGAGACTATATACTATGGGATAGTAAATATAAAGACATCTCAGAAGAATCACACTCTTAATGTGAATTAGACTCTGATATTGTTTAGTATTTAGATATCGACGAGCCAGAAGAATCAGACTGATATTGATTCAGATGGAAGTGATGAATATCATGCCTACTAATAAATAACGTACTATTGTTGTTAGTAGATTGAATTCTGGAATAAAAATGATTCTTATATATAGGGTATTTTAAGGTTTTATTTATATTTATTTTCTTAGAAACAAAGCTTTTATTCTGTCGGTGGTAAGCCTACTGAAAAATAAGATGGGTCTCACAATTGATAACTTCTTAGAATCTAAGAAATACGGTAATCCTATAAGTAGTGTTAATCGTTAAATAACTTGTATGAAGTAAAATAAAAACTATGAATTGTAGCTTAATATAACATCAATCTTAAAACATAAGTTAAACTTATATATCCAAATCTACTTATTTGGACCTACCATTTAGCAACTTATTCGGGCTTTACCTATTCCAACGAAGCTTATCCTTCTGCAGTAAAAATTACTTGTATCGGCTCTCAACATAAAAAACATAGCATTAAATACCACTTAGCAACCAAAAGTAACACTATATTTCCCATTTTAACAACCAAATAGCATCATCTAGCACGTTTCGATATAAGTGTCACGAAATAGGTCTCGATATAATTAACACTAAATGCCACGCAGAATTAACAATGAATACTCGGTGAGCGAGAAATTGCTGCGCAGACGTTCAGCTCTAAAGCAATATTTAATTCTATGATGTCTTATTTCAAAATAGGGTTCAAGCCAAAATAAAGTCAAAAGACTCCAACATGGCTGTTTTCCCTTAAAAAAAATCCATAGTTTGTGTTTTATTAATAAAAAGAATTGTTTGAAAATGTGACATCTCATTTTCAACGTCTGTTTAAGCATATTTGCGGAACTATGAGACTAGGCTTGATGAAAAAGTTCTCTAGATTTAGACTTCCTCTAACAAATACAGTAATGTTTAATGGGCTTGCAACAGAAAATGATAAGTTGTTTGAGAACTAGCAGCGAGATTTCCCCATTACCTCGAGATAAGAAGATTCGTAGATTTATTTCCCATCTTTCTTATTAGTATGACAAAGGATGGTTGTAGGTAAATGGTTAAAAGAAGTATAGGCTGGGACAGAATAGATATGTAGTTCCTGAAAATAACACAAACCATTATGATTTAAGCCGTGTGGCCTGACAGGGCTTGAGACTTTCTCGCTGATCGAGGTGGCCGCCAAAGATAGTTAGCCTTATATGGTGATATTCTTATTTTAACCAAATACTTTATAATATCTTGATATTTTTAATGACATGAAGCTGCTAATGTTCAATATTAAAACAAAATGTGAATTAAATGGAAAAGGGCTTAGCTGGATCTTTTGCAGTCAAAATGTCTTAGTAATTAATGATCTCGTTAAAATGTACCTACTTCTTATTTATTTTCTTTAATATTATTATTATTATTAGCACCGCGTCTTACTACTCGTTCGGGTTATACGCACTTACGCTAATGTGCAATGGTAGGGTGATTTTGAAATGAAATGGAGGACCTACAGTTTAACGTGGAATCCGAACCACGGTGGAGGCCTGGCATTCCTCACATTCACAAGTTGTGAATAATACACGTCTTGTCAGAGGTGAAGGAAGGGTTCGGCAATCAGATAAATCTATGCCGGGACTGAGATTTGAACCCCGGACCCACAGCAGAGAAGTCTTGACACCTTACCCCTAGACCACCAGGTCACCATATATTTCCTTTAATACAGGCTGTAGATTTATGTATGTGTAGATATGACATTTTAAAGTGTCAAATATATGGTAGGTAGTAGAAAAGTATTGAATTTGTAGACATTTTAAATTTAACGATTACAAAGATTAGAGTTGCTTATGAATCATAAATAACTCAGATAAGTGAATAGTATCAAAAGAAACTCTACATAATACTATCTTAAAGTTGTTATTTTGAATCCATCTACTGTAAACGTTTTTACAAACTTGTTATAATTTTGGAAATAAAACAAATTATGTGTAATGACATACGACTTGATTTTCTAATTATATGATTGGGGAAAGTATGACACTATTCTGGTGAGGGGAATGTCATAAGAACACAACAATTAAATATTATATTGGATGCCATGTATATTTCATTCTCTCTAAATTACTGCTTGTGAATCACATTATTGTATTTATAATATTACCGGAGTAAGTTCCTAATACTAAATATTTTTTTAATTAGATTTAACAAATCAATTTTTTTTTCTTTCAAAAAATTTCACTAAGTTTTAAAAATTCGTTGATAAACTCCCTCTGTCCCATCACCCTACGCTTGCCATTATTTCTATGTGCAATTAATAATCAAAAATATTTAGGGCCAGATTATTGGTATTAGATCCCATTTGAACATTATTATTTCATGAATATGTATAATTAAATTTACTCAAAAATAAATAGATCTGTTTAAAATGGTGCTTTGACTGGTCAATTATAATGGAATTCAAATAAAATATTTAGTTTAGGTTAGTTCACTAAATTAAGGATATTTAAAATATATTTAATGATTTCGTACTAAAAACGTTGGCTAGTAAATATTTGTCAATTTATTAAATATGGGTTATCATGATAATCATTCAAAACAAAATGATTAAAGGTAGATTTCCCCCTCATATAATCGCTTTTATTGACTTTAATATTGATGAATGAGAATAACCTTGATACTTACAAACAAACATATTGGCTTTTTTTTTAAATGTGTTAGTCTCATCCCAGATCTTTTGTTATAGTTTCTTACATGATGCACGGACATTGATTTATTCAGCCTTAGTCTTTCAATTTTCTGAGCGTAGCTTCGTGGATTCTCCAGAGGTCTTCAGCCATTAAAGGGATTTTTAATTAATTAGTTATAGTCATCATTACTTTGTAAAAATTTAAATTTAATGCAATTTACTTACTTTATGGCATTAGAAACTCAAAAGTTTATTGCCACACTTAACAAAACTACACCACCGGTCCCTATCTTGAACTAGTTCTATCCAATCAACATCATTACACCCTATTCCTATTTTGAGCTAGTTCTATCCAATCCCCCTCACTACACCGTATCTCTATCTTAAGCTAGTACTATCCAATCCACATCATTACACCATATCCCTATCTTGAGCTAGCTCTATTTAGTCCACTTTATTAAACCCTATTACTATTTTGAGCTAGTTTTATCCAGTCCCCCTCACTACACCGTATCTCTATCTTGAGATAGTTCTATCCAGTCCATCTCATTACACCCTAGCTCTTTCAAGTCTATTCTAATATAATCCTCCCAACTGCGTCTAGGTCTAGGTATTCCCAATGGTCTCTTCCTATTGGGTCTACCAGCCAATACCTTAACACGGTTCTAGATTCTCCCATTCACACTGCATGTGCTGTCCACCGTAGACTGCGAGAGACTATTATCCCAACAATATCTTGTGATGGATACAGGGTATGTAACTCATCATTATGTAACCTTCATCGCCCCCTAGTATTCTCATCTAATATTGGACCAAAGCTCTTCCCAAACATCCTGTTTGGAACACCCTAAAATTTTTTCGTCGTGTTGGGTAAGAGACCACTTTTAACAATCATAGAGAATAAATGTCATTTAGATGCTAGACATTTTAGATTATCCGAATTTAATGGCAAATATCGATTATGAAAGGATAAAAAACTAAACTAACTTTAGAGCCAAAAACCGAACAACTATAAGTATTTCTTGAGTAATGCTATACCGACACAATCTCGCAGGGAGTATTGTTCAATTTCTTTATACTACTTTAACTTGAGTTTCTAAACTGATTTTTTTAGCTTAAAACATTTATCGGGTACAATTTTCAACTGAGAAAGTAAACATTTAAAACCTATTATTTTATAATAAATTTTATCATGACTATTATCGAGTAATCTACGGAGGTTCTGTCGTTCCTGACGTAGTTCTTTAAGTCACCATGAGAGGTCTCCTGCATCGGGTTTTAATATTCTGAGTCAATAATGAGTAAGATATTCGGCACATTCATTGTTATTAATTTTTTTACGATTCAATCTTTGGTTAATTATAACTTTAAGGTTGTTTAACACAGTTTTCATGAAATAACTTTTCGCAACATTTCTTAGATCCATCCTTCTTATTTCTTAAGTTTGTTAACACGACCTATTCACAGATAACATAAAACTCTAGCCCTATATTTGAAGTCACGAACACCCGATATTAAGTGGGATGATAAAATGTATTTTCTTCTTTTTAACTATATATATATATATATATTATAAATAAGATCATTATGTGAAATTACTGCCTCTTCATCGTGCTTGCCTTTAGTTGCCTGTTATAAACCAAACTAGATGTCTACAAAGATTGGGAGCTTTCACTTACAGTTACAACAACATCACCCAAATCGGTGGCCACCCAGGCAAATACGTCATTCTCGTCTGATCTGATTTAACGGCTACGGGTAGGTCAGGTTTGGAGTTCCTGCCAGGTGTTTTGAAAAGGTTTTGTTTTACTAAATGTTTTCCCACTCTTCCTCCATGAAATTGTAGATGTATTTTCCATAAATTCTATCTTACTCATCCCTACTCAGTTATTTTAAATATGCCAATAGTTCAAACGGAAAGTAATACGGGTTACAAATAGCTACACACTTTATTGTTGCCAGGAATTTGAATATCTATAAATAAAAAGGTACCTATTAACAAATAAAAGATCTATTTAAAAAAAAACACCCAGGACTATCTTAACCCACGTCAATGATACTAGGGATATATATATATATATATATAATATAGTTTGCTCGCAAGAATGTATAGTTTTATTATTTTTTACTAAAACTACTTAAATATTAGGTTTAAATGTTTTAGTTGTGAGTGGTTTATAAATTAGGTTTTAATTAAAATTTTGATTTGGTATGTTCCCAAAATCTATGATTTTTTAACTTTTTAATTTAATTTAATTGATAACTATAATAAAAATATGTACAGTACATATATCTTAATATACATTAAATTTAGAGTCTCATAATTCAAATGTAACAAATTATCTATTTTTTTTATTTCTTGATGTAAGATGGAGTTTTTCAGTAAATATACATTTTCTTCTGGAAACCAATTATTCTTTTCTTGTGGTCATATACAGGAACCTGAAAAATAAAAATGAAAAAAAATAAAATAAAATCAAACAAGTAGGATCACGAGCAAATAACACTTCAAACCAAACATTCGTTAACTGATAAAAGGACGAAATTATAATCAAACAAGACTAAGCAATAGTTATTAAAAGAAAAGAGATTCCTCAATGACTACCAACTAAAAGGGGTCATTAGACGTGTAATTAGATATACTTTACTCTTTTCAATCTATTCCAAAATGACTAGTTTGAATGCTGTAATATTCTGTTACACTCTGTGTTCTATTTACTGTTGATAGAAAGAGGCCTAATTCATAGCACTGTATGGAACTGTATTAAAACGTAAAATAAACCAAGCATAATGGGGTTAGTTTCATGATGGCGCCATATGGTGCAGCCTAGTTGTTAGGGTCATGGTGTTATAGGTCAAAGTAGGACTGTTGCCTTTCAATGTAAAATGAGTGTACGTTTCATTTTCCTGGAAAGGTAGCAATATTCCCTTGCAATGATTGTTCCACTTTGGAGTATTTTATAAGATAGGGCCATAGTATAGTCTGTCAAGATAAAGCTGCTACCATTCATGGTAGACGAAGTGGATATAGTACCAAACATATTCTAATTATTGTCGTACATGTTTCTAGAACAAGAGAAGTTTTGTTTGTATTTTACCGAAGTATTTCAGAATAATTGGTAACTACCAGGAATCTTAAAAATCATTCGGAAGTGTATTTTATAGATCTCTAAGCTCTTTCTAACTTGAAAGCTTCTGAGAAGTCTCCAAAGAAAGTCATACCATTCAGTTGGGTATAATCCTTCGGTGTATAGCTAGTAGCTATTCATTTTGATGTTTTTTCAAACAAATCTAATAATTTTAAATAGGAATATATTGCTTCGCTAAAATAACTATAAATGTACTTTAATTCTTGACAGAAGCCATAATAATTTCAAAAAATTAAGAATTTTTAAATTTATTAGATAGCTTATTTACATAAACATGGTTTTAAAAGTAAGCTACAAAGTGAGAGCTGTATTCAAAGAAAATTAATCAACTAAGGTGAAACAATTGGACTAAATAAAATGTAGTTTAAGGGATAATAAACCCAATTGACATTTAGTATTATTAAATAATCTTAACTTGGACTATTTATTGGAAGGATAAAATTTCACCTGTCAGTTGTTTGAACAAATTTTATTTTATTTTAATTTATTTTTACAAGAAAAATCAAGAGCTGGGCTATAAAGGAAAACATCCAAATCTCTTGTTTTCTTAAAACCACACCAACAATTATTTAATAAAATTGGTGAACTCTCTTCAAAGAAATATAAATCTCTATTTAATAATCTGAATTATTATTTTATAATAAATTGCATGGATTTCCTAAAATAGTATCTAAGACTACCTATACGGTTTATGTTTGGCCTCGTCAATATGTAATTGAATTAAAGTATTATCACAAATCATAAAGAAAAAAAAATAGCTGTTTTTTGAAGATATTTTGCATATGAAGTTATTATTCCTAATTAATCTTAATTATTTGATCAAAATCAAACAATTTTCGAAAAAAGAAATCTTTATTTATTAACCTAATTAGTAAAGTAGGCTAACTTTATACATGCCAAACTTTTTACTAGTTTGGTATAAAAGCCAACTAAATGAAAAGGATGAAAAATTTATATCAAGCAGTTTATAAGCTAATGTTAACATATATATAGGCCCTATGTATAAAAGTTGAAGCTTTTTGACTAAACGTTGATAATTTCTGCTTGGATTGAGTGTAAACTAGTTGAAACAGGAGGATAATATGGAATGAAAATTAACACCGAGAAGTCGAAATTAGTGAGGATATCACGGAAAGAAGAGCCAATGGACAAGATGGCAGGAAGTCAGTAGCTGGAGAGTTTTCGGAACATTTCAAATATTTAATTGGGAAGTATATTTGCGACAGATGCGCAGTGTACACGAGAGATAAAGTTAAAATAGTCAAGGATGCTTCCAACGAGAAGAGGATGCGATGCTACTGGGTAGAACTCTGGACCTGGATATGTGGAATAAATTGGTGAAATGTTACATGTGGAGTATTGTCTGGCATGGAGCTGAGACATGAACCTTGAGGAAACAAGAGAATAAATATTTGGGAAACTTTGAGATATGGTACTGGAGGAGTGAAGAGAAGATAGAATGTATAGGTTGGGAAAATAATGAAGATATTTTAAGAAAATGCAGTTAAAAGAAAACCATTCTTATTGAGTGATGTCATACAAGACAAAGTTGAAGGGAGAAGAGGACCAGAAAGATAACAAACGCAACTAATGAACTACGTCATACAAGGAAAGAAGATACATTTTCAGGATTTAAAAGAGGAATCTGCTGATAAGAGATGCTAGAGCACTATATTTTAACAAGACAACGGACCTATCGGAATACAGAACACCTGATAAAGATAAATTTAACTATTATACATGTCAACTATGCAGTAAATGAACTTAACCAATAAATTACTATAATAATGTACACTCAGTTTTACCATAAAAGGCAAGCAGTCTTAGCATGACCAATTAAATTAAGGCCCTGTCTTATAGCCTATACCATAGTGGAATACGTCAGGGTAAGTGGGAAAACTTTCAGGGTAAACAAAGTGTATAAAATTGAGGTGTGAAAATCCTATTTTTGGAATCAAGGACACATAAAATTCAACTTTTTGTTAGTAATAATAAATATACTTTTTACGATTACATGATATATATTTTGCTATACATTCATACAGTATTAAAACACATAATTTAAACTATATCCGACCCACAATTAATAGTTCAGTACTAGGATATAACATCATTTAAAATGAGCTAATCATTGCCTTCTCTCACATAATTTAATTCAAATTTATAAAAATATCGAAACGTTTTGTGAAGTTCTTGTCTTTTAAAGGAAATCTCTACGTCCCATTCACACTGTTATCTAAAAAGCTCTCGACGAAATGCTTGGGGGTCCAAAGCTTCATTTGCAAAATTTTATTGAAATTTAGATTGACGGCAACAACATTATTTGAGATATTGTTTATTCTACTAGATGTAGTAATTTTTAAATTACTATCTCTATAATATGTGTCGACCAATGAAGAGAGTTTTTTAACCCCAAATTACGACATTATTTATCAGATAATAACAAAATGATGATTATAATACAGTAGTTTATATTTTATGCCCCAAATATATATTTAACTAAATTTACTATTAAAATGATACTGCTTTCTTTCTTTCTTTTTTTTAGGCCTATGCTACCGGGTTTTTCGGCCACACACTCCTGGTACTGGGAGTGGCGGATGAGTAACCGCTTTCTGAGGTTGGGGCACTATGTAGGTGCGGTTACTTCTCCCCGATAAGATGATGTGATGATTATGTTGTGCCAGTATGATCTTTCTTAAACATAACTTAAGCCTAGTTAACCAGACCATTATGACCATGCGAACAATTCTCTTACGGGCAAAATGCCTATGGGACTACCAGGAATTAAACCTGGGAATTCAAGACAAGGGTGGCCCGAAGTATATTTTGTTCCCGGGAGAGATTACTTTTTGGCGTCCCCCTATATAAGTGGGGGATAGTAGGAAAATATGTAAATAATCCCCCAGCCTAACAACTCCAAACCTAACTTCACCTGGGAATGATAGAAAAATAATAACCTGAAGGGAAATTCCACAAATGGTAATTTATCATCTTCTAAACGTTTCACTGTGAGATTACACGAAAACAGTTAGGATTACAAAGAAAATTACAAAAACATGCTTTATAGCCAAATTTCACCCCCTAACCCCCCCTTTTTTTTTTTTACGAAACAATATATAATGAACAGTTTACGAGATAATTGCAAAAACACAATTTTAGGGCGCTATTTATCCAACATGGTGGATGTAAAAGAACTTTTCAAGAATGGCTACATTAGGTCAGGAGTTAGAGGTTTGGGGATTGATTTCATATCATGCCCAGTTACGTTAGGTTAGGTTGGTGTTCTGTTTGGCGCCCCCCTCTAGCTGGCACTCCGGGTAGCTGCCCGGTTCGTCCGGCCCTTAAGCCACCCCTGCCTCAAGATTAGTAGCCAGGAATGCCGATCACTTGACCAAAAGGTCGGCCATATTTCTTTCTAAACGTATATCTATCTAGATTTGCTTGTAATACTAAGTGGAACGATAGTGATTATTTTACTGTGCTACTTAATACAGTCCTACAAACATATCTTATGAATAGAGAACTCCACTCACATAGGTTTTGGGGATTGTCTTAATGCGCTCGATGAACTTATAGGGTCTTCGATTGATGAAGTTTGTGTCTAGTTCCTGATCTTCCCGTACAGGCGCTGGCGCGAATGTAGGGTAGATGAGTGGCCGCCTTGTTGTTGATGTAGGAGGTTCAATTGGAGCGTTTCTCACTCCATAGTACACCCTGATGGACTCTCCTGGCACCACCACCATGCAACATACCTATAATATATCCAATGATTACGTTTACAATAGAAATTTGAACAATTTCCACCAGATAATATATGAATAATACAGGGGCGACAAAAGGGAGAAAATTCTTTTTTTTTAAAACTCAATTTGAGTTAGTGCTGTCATCTGTTAGACAATCTTGAGACCTTTCAAATGCACTTAAGATTATGGTTAATAGAGGTCTCTGTTATATTTTAATTCATATTAAAAAAATATTTGCTGGGGCCTTTATGAGGTTTGAGATATAAAAGATGTTGTTCTGAAAAATGTGTATGATTTCTCTAGTTTCCTTTGTTCTCTTAATATAATAATATATATAATTTTCTGATTTACTCGTAACTGTGTTCACACTATTTAAGGCATCAATATCACAATAAGGGTTGAAATTCAAATCTCATCCGGGATGGTGTGGCTTTCCACATTTGATTTATTACCATGGTCTTATTTATCATCTCTTCTCTATGCTAACACGGGAACATTTACCCAGGCATAAACCTCATAATTTAAGTCTAATTACCGCTGAGGGAGAGATCGGGTGTTTTAATCCCGGTCGGATGTACTGAGAGTGGGTTTTTATAAATGGTTTATCCCTCTCCCTCCTCACAAATGAAGGTAGATTTTCTTTAAAATTCCATCTTACTCATACCTGTTCTAATAGCTTAGTTGTAGGCGTATAGAACAAATAGGTACTAAGACGTCGTGAAAAAAATATTTAACTGAGCATTTTATTTATGTCCATATAAATAACTTCATTATTTCCACTCAACTCTTGAAATATTTCCAGCCATCAATTAATTTTTACCTCCTAAAGCAGAGGTCGGAAACTAGTCGATCGCGATCGACTGATTGATCTCGCAGCAATTTCTAGTCGACCATGTAAGAAAAACTATATTATCATTAAAAGTCGATTCTTGAGTCTTCTAACTCGTAAATATTTCAAGTACCCTCAAATAATATTAGAGTGTGACCAAAAACTATCTTGAGTGGTCATAGTCGGTAATGTGTTTCTCGAAAATTAAATAGTTTAACATGAGAATATACGTTTCATTGATTCTTTTTTTTTATCAAGGTGGGGGCACAGGAGTTTGAGAAAGATTTAATTGAAGGTAGATATAGACCCAAACAAATCAAACGTAGATTGGAGGAACGATGGGTGATCACGAGACTTTTGATAAATTTATATGTCGATTGCGGCCCCAAACAGTTTGCCGACTTCTGTCCTGGGGTATTATTAACCTCATCATTGAAAATATTTCTATCTGAGCGGCACCATATCCTTTAGGGACACGGTTGACCTTACTCTTAGTGTGTTAAACTCTGACCTCAAAGGTAAGGGATTAATCCCGATTGACTGCTTCAATGTTGTTGATTTATCTAAGAAAACTGCTTTGTTTTCAATAGAATAAATGCCAATGTGTTGCCAATCCACTTCCTTACACTATATTCCATACTCAAACCATCGATCATGGTTGAAGACTAAAACATATCTTAATTCTTAGGACTCGCCTTGGTGGTGTAGTTAGCTTACGCGCTAGTTTCGTGTCAAACTAGACTGCCGAGGATGGGGAGATCGAGTTTCAAATCTCGCTGCGTGAATTGGGGTGGTTTTCCCTAAAATTGTTTTCCATTATTCCTCTACACAAATGCGGGTTCACTTCCTCTATATTCAACCTTACCAATTACTAACCCATTAGTGTATTTAATACTTAAGCGTATAGCCCGAACGGGTAGTAAAACGTGGTGCTAAGTATTATTATTTCTTAGGCTGGGTTTATATTCATGCACAAGACATAGTGCGCAGGAAGATGAAATTGATTATTTTCAATAATTGCGTTTATAAATGAATAGTTGATTTAACTCTAACTTCTTATACGTTACTCATGAAGTGTTGTATAGATAAACATTGGACTTGAGACGTATCAGCCAATGAGGATGCGAGGAGAGGATGTAGCCAATTAAATCTCAGTATACAAGCAGACGAAAATAATTAGCTTCTGTGTTCATCTTCAAGTTTGAAATACCTTGTGGTAGCCATACTTTTTTTGTTAGATACGAATTTTTATTTGTTATTGATAATGACTACGATATGATTGAAAATAAAAGAGAAATATTCAATTTTTCATTCTGTTGCTGAGAAGTAGATCTACTATAGTATTCAAAAAATATTAAAATTGTAACCAAATATAAATAAAATTTTATTTAATAATAAAGGCAAAACTTATTTAAATTCAGGTTTCAAAAGATACTGTTTAATTAACCTTGTTCTTTGAATGAACGCTTAATTGAAGTATTTTTAGATATATTTACTAGTAGTGAAAACAGGTTAGGCCATTTACTATGAATATAAGCCAATCGATTTAAGTAAGATGCTATACACTTTGTTTCATTATAAATCATTGTATTTTTCATATGAATTGTGCACTACACGCTATACACTATTTATTATAAACTATGTGCTATGCATGAATATGAACCCATTTTTAAAATGGGAATGTAGGGAGCGCAAGTTAAGGGCAGTGTGTTTGCAATTTTTATAGAAAGATATTTTGACCTAATTAAATCTCCCTTGGTACATGGGATTTCTACCAGATAGTGCAGGCAGTACTAACCAATCGAAGGACTGAGTGAATGCCTATCTCCGGATGGATAGAAATCACTAAAAACCAAGTTTCGTGTTGTTGACTTAAGAATAATATGATATACACACATATATACGTTACATACCAAATTACGCATTTTTTTTTACAGGATGGTCAAGAAACTGTGTATAAAGTTCAAAAAACAACTCTGTACTTAATCCATTCTCACCATCTTTCTACACATTTCCTTGTCCTTGCAAACTCCCTTCTCTTTAACATCATCCATGAACCAAGTCAAATATTCTCTTTCATTCTTAAAACGATCAATGTTTCTCTTTTTCGCACATTCGTCTACAACATTTAGCCACGTCCTGCATGACCTAATCCTTCCTTTTGATCCACACACTCTACCTTCATATATTTGCTCCGTCACTCGGTTCACACTCATCCTCTGAACATGCCCAAACCAACGTCTTTCATATTGACCTAATGGATTCCCTTTCAAACCGCATTCCTTCAGCACCCATTAATTACTGACTCTGTCCATGTGAATTTTTTCATATACATATAATATAAACTTTTAATAACAATAAAAAAATATAATAAAAATAATTTAACCTTTTTTCTGGAATTTTAAACAAGAAGTCTTAACAAAATGAACAAAGCTTAATATATATTATTAATTTCTACAAACGAAAACCACGCAGTGTTCGATAATAGTGAAAAGTTACAAACAATATTTGAATTAATAACAATAATAAATATATTTTTGTACAATGTATATCACAAAAGTTAGTTTGAAAACAACAGCATATTAAAAAGAGCATTGTTTTATAGAGCACTAGCAGAATTACCCGGTGTTGCCCTTGGTAATCACGCAATTAATTGCGTGGTTACCCCTGGCATCGCTTTTCTTTTCTACAAACAAACAAAAAACTCTTTATTTTATTTCTTCCGAACTAGTTTTTGATTCATTTGAAATATATAACCCAAATTTTAAAATTCCTGCTTCTAGGTGCACATGTTTATGCACAAGGGCTACGAATTTTTAAAATGTCAGATTTCTGCTTGCGGTCGATATCGCGAACTGCTCATGTCAGACACATAATCTCTTCATTTTAATAATATAGAAGATAATGGAATATCTCGTGTTACTATTACATTTTTTTGACTCCTCCTTTAAGTCCTTGGCATTTCCGCTCCTATCTTGGATTATTGCAAAGAACTCTGTCCATCTTTTTGTATTCATTTCGTGACATTTAGATCCGTTTTGTGGTCTTGGAACGTTGGGATAGTTATATTTTTAGGGCGTATTTGTGATGTGATGTATAAGGATTAGTTGTCTTCATTTAGATATTATATTTGGAACTAAATTTGTAAATATATTAAGGTTTAATGAGATAGGGAATTCTAGATTTGAAAACACAGTAGCTATTCACGGGTTATTGAGATGTTGTCTATATATATACAGGGTGTTCCCAAGTTTAACGGCTAAACTTTGGGAAGTGGTAATGAATCATAAAACTAACTCAAAATGTATTTTGGAGATTTACTAGTTTTCGCTTTATTTTCATGCAAACAGCAAAAAACAAAATAAAAACAAAATAGGTAGGTATTAAATAAAATGTTTTATTTATTTTGTTCAAAGTGACGGCCTCCAGCCTGGTGACAAGCATTGCACCTATCCATGATAGAACGAGTGGCTGACTGATACTGTGGGACTGTTGTTTCTTCGCACGCTTGCGTCATCCTTTGTTAGAATGATTGAAGGTCATTAACAGGAACTTCATACACTTTTTGCTTGAGAGCTCCCCATACAAAAAATCTAATGGTGTTAAATCAGGTGAATACAGAGGCCAAGCTACAAGTCCAGCACAAGCGTTCCATCTTCCAGGAAAATTAATATTAAGCCATTGCCGAGGACCTCTGCAGACAAACGTGTTTTTATTTATATTTGTATTGTTTGTACGAAAAGGAAGCCAAACCGAGCAAATCTCTAAAATACATTTTGAGTTAGTTTTTTTATTCACTAACACTTCCCGAAGTTTAGCCGTTTAACCCGGGGACACCCTGTATATATACATTAGACTTGTAATTAGTAGTGGATCAGCACTGAAATATTTGTATACATGTATTTATTTGGGATATTAGATTTGGGATTATTGACACCATATTAAGTGAAGCGTGGGTTTGTCAGGAGAAACACAAGAGCAAGATGAATGCAGTTGGAATGAGATGTCTAAGAAATGTATGTGGAAAAACTCGTATGGACAGAGTTAGTAATGAATGGGTGCTGAACGAATGTGGTTTGAAAGAGAATCAATTGGGGGAAAGAAGCGTTTTACGTTGGTTTGGGCATGTTGAGGGAATGAGTGCGAATCAAGTGACCAAAAACATTAAATAAAAATCTTATTAGCTCACCAAACTTCAAAAAATAAATTTAAAAAAAGGCTTTTATAAAGCAACTAACTTTCTGGTCTGTAACTCGAAAATTCATGTCCGCCAAAACGTTAAGTTTTCCATTCAACCCTAACCTGAATAATCTCCCATTCCCTAATGCCGGGATTATGATCAACTTAGGGTTGACGTATCTTAATGTTCACTTAATGTAAATAAATAAACTAGTGTGTGATCAAGATTCACATAAAGTAGCAACTCAAGCAAAACACAGACAATAGATTTGGACAATTTGTAAACAAATTGTTCACTAAAATGAAACTCAATCATTTAGCGCTGATTGGGCTACAAGTACTTGCAACAGAAGATTTACTGTTATTATTTTTATTATTAGCACCACGTCTTACTACCCGTTCGGGTTGTACGCACTTACGCTCATGTGCAATGGTAGGGTGATTGTGAGATGAAATGGAGGACCTACAGTTTAACGTGGAATCCGAACCACGGTAGAGGCCTGGCATTCCTCACATTCACAAGTTGTGATTAATACACGTCTTGTCAGAGGTGAAGGAAGGGTTTGGCAATCAGATAAATCTGTGCCGGGACCGAGGATTGAACCCCGGACCCTCAGCACAGAAGTCTGACACCTTACCCCTAGACCACCAGGTCACCTAAGCTTTACTGGATTTACAGAATAAAGTGTAACAAGAAGCTACGACTTTTTAGAGTTGTGAGAAGTGGAAGAAACCTGTACCGAATAAGTCATCTGCATACAATAAACAAACAAATGAAGTACTAAATAGCCCTGTTGACGTTGCTCGCAGCATGATTGGCTGGCTAGAATTAGATATGAAAATTTTCCTGGAAATTTTGAATCAGAAGATTTTCTGCAGTGGCAGCTTGCGATGGAGGGGTTAAATTGTAGAGGTGGCACCTAGAGCCTATAATACCTCAAAATACAGTGTGTTAAGAGAAAAGACGAGTGGGTTATAAGAAGGGGGGAGGGGGCACGGGGATGTTCGAGGGGTAGATAGGGATCATGGATGATTGGGGTGAAAGGGGGGAAACAAATGTCAGGCTAACCTTAAAATTATTTTAATTAACTTATTGATGATAAAAAATTGAAGTATGGTTTATGAACATAGTGGGTCTATAAAGGCTCACATTAATTTTTTCTTTACTATTTTTTTAGCACCGCCTCTTAATATCTGTTCGGGTTGTACGTCTATGTTCTAATTACGCTGCATTGTTACGGGGCGAGGATGATCGAATCTAAAGAAACTGCACTGCATTTCCGTGGAGTGAGAGTGGAAAACCATTTAGGAAAACCTCCCTCAGTGCACCCAATCAGGATCGAACCCCCGATCTCCCTGTCATTGGCAGTCTATTCTATTGTGAGAGTGACGCATTTGACCATGCGGCCACTGAAAAGTAAACCACTATTGAGGCTGTGAAAGGATCACAAAATCTCTGACTTTCAATCTGATGGGATGAGGGTAATACATGTGTGTAACAACTAATAGCTGTTATTGGAACTCGTTTGATGATGTTTCTGGTGGTAACGCCCTTAGGAGAAATTAATCTTAAGTATAAACGTTGACATTTGGGATATCTATATATTGATTACATTAGTTCCATTTAATCAGTTGAAATTGTTTTACAGACATATTAATTGAACATTTTATGTTTTGGAAAATCTTCCGGAAAAAATATAGGGAAAATTTTCCCTCTCACATCTCCGGCTAGAACACGTGATAACTTCACTTACCGTTCACGTAACGTAAAATTTCTTTTAACTATTTATTTAACTATTAAGTTAAGTGAACGTTAAGTTAACTGCATCGTTGCATCGTGTTGGCTTGCATTTAAAATCACGTGTAAAATCTTTACCTAACGTTAAGTTACATGATCGTAATACCGGAATAACCTGACGCCCAACCTCTCTCAGATACATTTTCACACTATCCACCCATCGACGTATTGAGTCCTCATGTCTCCCAACTAAAATGTTGTGTGCACGCCTATCATTAACCATACGCACCACATGACCACCACACCTCAGCTTGAGTGTTTTTATTATCCTTATCATGTTGGGGAGGCATACACGCTAATAAAAACCTCATTATATAGCTTTCTCCATTCTTTTTGTTCATCCCTCTTAGGCCCAATTATATTTCTCGGCACTTTGTTCTCAAAAAATCTCCATTTGTTATCTTGGTACACAGTGAGGGACCACGATGATTTTATAGAAATTAATCGATTTGGAAACAAACTATTATTAATACATTGAACTCAGGCATGATGGCTTTGCTTGGAATAATCTAAATAAATTATTCATAGTTTTTCTAAAAAAGAAAGCTAGAAATTAGATTGACGATTACACTCTAGCCAGAAATCACATCAAAGTAGGCTTAGGTTTTCTCTATATTCTTCAGTTGATAATGACGAAATTTGGATGTGTGAAATGTTTCTAATCTTTTTTTCACTCTTCTAAATATGGTAAAATAGTTTCACTCAATTGAATTCCACTATCAGTGTATAACTCAAATGGGGTAGTAAGACGCGGCGCTAAAAAAAGATCAATTATCATCTAATAGATCATATATGTAGGCTAACCACAATGCGCTGCCCATTTTGAGCGTTACTATCCATCCTTGGGGAAAGAAACGGTATCATTTTGTCACTAATTGCCAGTAATGGGAAACGAAATAGCATAAAAAATCGTTTAATAGAGTTAAACATTAATAAAGAATTTGTTGTTAAGCAATCAGGATAAATGTTTAGTAATAAACATTTTGTTTTAATAAAAACAATAGCTTGCATTAAGGTACAAACACTTTATGGTCGACTAGCTTTGCTTTCTCGGTTATGGTGATTTCAGGGTTTGAATCCTGGTCAAGTGTGTTTGTGAAGGTGTTGTTTTTCTTAAATACTTTTCCATTCTACCTCCTCGAAAAATGCAGGTAATTTTCCTGCTAATTTTACCTAAACCACTGGCCTAAGTAAATATGGATAAACTAGACAGGAATTAAGATGTGGTGGCAGTAAAATAGTAATAATTTTAATTTGAAGGGAAACTTTGTAATATTATGTTATTTCTCATAAATGAATCAAATGTCTAAAGCTGAGTCGATACCAATGTGTAAAAAATCGAAACACATTATTTTCAATTTTTATTTTACTTTAACTTTTTATGCGTTATTCATGGACTTCACTGAGCACAGACAATCCTTGTATCAGCCAATTAGTGTGCGAGAAAAGTCTCTACCCAATTAAAACGCCAGTATACACAGTAAACAGAAATTATATTCTGTTCATGTTTGAAATTCCTTGTTGTTGCCGTACTTGTTCGTTACTAACGATTTTTCTTTGTTTTAGCGTCAATGACTACGATTGCATTTATAATTCACAATAATGGTAAAATATTATATTATTTATTCTGTTACTGGAAAATAGTTCTACTATAATATTCATAACAATAATAAGATCAGAACTAAACGAAAATCAAAGTTTATTTAATAGTACCTCTAAAATTAGGTCAATTTCATGTTCCAAAAGATGTTTATCTATTTTCTATGAAAGATATAGTTTAATTAACGTTGTTTTTTTGGGTGAAACCTTAAGTGAAGTATTTTTAAACACCTTGCTTAGTAGAGCAAAGAGGTTAGACAAAATTTTCTGCTTAAATTATAGTATGTTTAAGTAAGACTTTCAACATCGCGTTTTATTATAAACATTGAATTTTTTTTATGAATCGTGCACACTACGGTACGCACTATTTACTATTAGTTATGCTTTATGTGCAAATATAAACGCAGTTTTATTTATATACGTGCAGCTTAAAAGCCACGATAACACAATATTGGTGGTATGTAGTTGATGCGACGCGAGAAAACTGTACTATTATAAAAAGCTCATAGCTGGTAGCTGAGCCCTAAGAAAAATAGTATGTATTTCCCCTCCATAGCTTGGCTACCATGGTATCCTGGGCTTGTTTCGTATTCAGGGTCATTCTTCACTCATTATTTAAGGCGGTGGGTCTCGATGTGGTAACTGGTGAAAGTGTCGTGTACTTAATGGTATCGACACTCATAGACGCGGCAACTCGTTCGTTGCAGTATTGGTGCCGAGCCAGGACCAAATATTATATCATTAGATGTGTGTGTATTTAACACCGCGTCTTACTACCTGTTCGGGTTATACGCTTAAGTACTAATTACGCTAATGTATTAGGAATGGGGAAGGTTGAATTTATATGAAGTGAACACGTATTTGCGTTGAGGGAGAATGGAAAACCATATAGGAAAAACCACCTTCAGTTCACCCGAACGAGATTTGAACCTCAATTTCCGCATCCTCGGCAGTCTTGCTCAACACGAAACAAGCGCGTTAGCCAACTACGCCACTGAGGCGGGTATATATTGAATATATATCATTAGATGATATGTGTATGGTACATTCATGAAAAACCGTAATACTAGAATCAAATACTTGGCGAAATCAGAAGTGTAACCTCTTTTTTGTTGTTATTGGTCTAGAACCACATCTTCTTAGAAAATCCTACAAGTTTTTCAATTAGGATGAATATCAGTAGGGTTTTATTCTGATAATAAATAAAGTAAATACAAAAAGATTGGGTTCAATCTATTGCAATTCTTGACATTCATAGTGTTTCCATATGTATATATATATATACATCGTACAGACCAACGGGCAAATGCACACGGGAAATTTAGTTTACACTTTTTTACTTCAAGATAAAGTTCAATCTATGCCAGTTTTTGTATATATGTAGATATATGTCTTCTTTTTCAAAACATATAAACTCTTATGTGAGTTATAACAGAAATGTCTGCATTTGAACTCATTATATTTACTCAAATCGGCGAAAGTGGATTTAGTGAGAATAGAGCAGACTACTTCTGAGCTACGGTATTAGGGGTGTGCAATATAGATAACATTTGGTTTAAAATTGTGTCAAAAAACCGGTTTCGGTGGCCGCACTGTCTCTTGCAATAGACTGACCTTCCGATGACGGTGAGATCGGTTGAATCTACTGAGGGTGGCTTTTCTTAAATGTCTTTCTACTCTTTCTACATGCAAATGAGGGTACAATTCCTGAAAATTTAACCCTACTATTACTTAACACATCAATGTCATTATTATATAAGCGTATAGCCCAAACGTTTAGTAAGACGTAATATTTTTTTTTTTAAAGCTGCATTAGCACGATGATAAATTCTGGATCTGTGGCTTTGCGTGTCAAAGCTTTACCAGTGGTTTATTGGGGTTCGTTCATATTGCAGGGTCGTTCTTCACTATGTATTCAAGGTTGGGTGTCTGTGTGTGGTAACAATTATAAGTGACTGGATAATAGCTAAATCAGGATAGCCCAGTGGCGAACAGAGCCAAACTGGCTCAACTCCCGTTTCTGTGTTGCAATTTTGTAAATACATTGTATTTAATTCTGACATAACCCACTTCGCCACTCGCATAGTCTAAGGCAACACTCTCGCAATGAATGGGCTGGATTGACGATATTAATTTGAAACAACCATTTACACTTTACTAGATCGATGGCATCACTTAATTTATACACTTAACACTACGCTTGGGCGTAGTTAAAGAGGTGTGTGCACTAATCTCATTCAGTCCAATTTCGCAAATGTGAGTTCATAAAGAGAAGACTGAGATATACACATACAGTATAAATAAATTGTCATTGATTTAATTTCATCTTGAAGTCAAAAAGCGTAAACGAAGTTTGATGAATGCAGTTTGTTGGTCTGTACGATGTATATCTGTATGGATACAAGTCAAAAATTGCCATAATTTTAGCCCAATCTTTTTGTATTCGCTTAGACTATTATCGTAACAGAACTCTATTTAAATTCATCCAAAATTGTATAACCTAAAGTAGGATGTAATGTAGTTCCAGACAAACAAAATAAAAAAAATTCCATTTGTTTAGCAAAGTATTTGACATCTTTTTTTAAAATTGAGAACGGGAAGGAGTACGTTGATTAGTCCATGGCCTCAAATGTAATACAAGACCGGAAACATTGAGTAAACCATAGTGGAACCAAGCCCAACGTAAGCACGCTACCTTTCAGAGTAAAATGAGGATAAGCATATCGATGTAGTTTTTACTATCGATTTCGACTAATCCACCCAGTGGTCCTGAAAAAGTATAATTCTCTGTCTACTGTCCCTGTACAAATAGCTTGTACAAAACAGTACAAAATATGACCTTGAATCACCAAGATGGTGGTTTGATAGAGATTAATCTTTGGTTTTTATAGTCGATGTTGAATAATTCCACCCAGTGAAAAAGTAAAATTTTCGGTCTATTGTCGTTGTCCAACTAGCTTGTGCAAGGCAATACAAAATATGACCTTGAGTCGTCACCAAGATATCGATTTGATAGAAATTCATCTTTGGTTTTTATCATGGATGTCGAATAGTCTACCTGGTGGTCTTGACCAAAATATGAATCTTTGTCTATTGTCCCTGTCCAAACTAGCTTGTGCAAGGCAGTACAAAAGACGACCTCGAGTCACCATGAGCGTGTTTCTGATGGTTCCAAGTAGTCGACGAGCTCGCACGCTTGTAAGAAATGTGGCACTAAAAAAAAAAAAAAAGTTGACTCGTGATTCTGTTCATAAGACGAGAGAAGGTAGCAACAACGTAGAAAATCTGTGCGCTTCACTGAATGTATGGTTTATATTACCATGTACAGGAGCCAGTTTTCAATTGATCAGAGGAGTAGATATTTTCAGGGGCCATAGATCTGAACGGTTTAAATTTAAATGTTTAACTTAATTTGTATTTTAAGTTTAAAATATTTTTCATGTCCATTTTATTTTAGTGAATTAAATTTATTTAAATTAATTGATCAGTTGAACTTCTTGAGTTTGCTTTAGTAACATATATTTTACATAAAACTTATTAACTATTAATAAGTTTTCTCATATCGTTAATATAAATTATCTAATAAAAGATTAGAGTATTATAAAATTGTAGTAACTGGCCTGCGAGGTTATAAGGGTCTTCAACTATAGTAATCTTAATTTATTTTATAATAAATAAGTTTAAACAATGCAAGCTAAGTAGAATTATGTTAAACTAACCAAGTTCAGTCAATTAATATTAAATAAAGCTAAATATACATAAATTATGATTTACGGTGATAAACGTGATACATGGTTATGTAAGATAAGAAAAGTAAAAATAAAGTAATGTATTTCTATTTTAGGTTGTTATAACCCTTATAAGTGGTCTTATGGTCAACGGCGTTATGCACTCTAGCAATATACTTCATTTCCTGTGACGGGGAGATCAGGGTTCAAATCCGACTGGTTGTACTGGGGTTGCTTTATAATGAATGGTTTTTTAAATTCACTCTCCACGTAAATGAGAGTACATATCCATAAACTCTACCTTCCTCTTGCTTAACCTCATAAGTGAAAAGAATCTGATAGTCTAGAAGGATAGTAATACATGATTGAAAATAAAATCTGGACAAATAAAGTTTAATTATGTTATTAAGTTGGTTCGCTGTGTACATGTTGTATGTTTGCTAAGCCTGTATACCGGTATACTTACATGTATTTTTTTATATTAAAGTGCGAGTGTTTGGAACGCGATTTAAGGGCAGTGTTTTTGCAGTTTTTATAGTAAAACCTTTTTTTTTGCCAAGAGAAATAAAATATTGCTCCAGTATAAATATAGAGTTGAATTTTCTCCACATGTTGATGTCAACAGTTGTTGAATATCTGTCAAGAGCAAAACGGCATTAGATGATAAATTTTCAAACTAAGAGAAAAAGTTGTCATTAAATTCCAGGACACCCTTAACAAGTATTCAACCATTTTGATACCACCATGTGAAGAATATTAAACAATGTTTCTACTAGAAAAATTATCTGATTTATTTTGACCAAAAAATTGTTTTTATTTAAAAACTATAAAAACACAAATCTTAACACGCGTTCGCTACACTCTCACTTTAATATAAGAAATTACGTCTAGATTATAAAATGTTAACATGTTGTATCAGGTAAGGTTATGAATAGTGTCAGTTTCATCAATAAAGAGTAATTTATAATTTTTCTTCTGTTTTATTTTTCACTGAAATAATTACCATAAACAACGAACAATTTATTTGCCTGCAAGATAATGGCTATGGAATGTAAGCAAAATGGTTCAATTCGAAAACATACTGAAAATCGAGTTTACTAAGAAAATATTTGATCTCGAAAATATCCTCTTATTTAAGAGAATGAGATGTTATAGTTCAATGTCTTATTAAAAACCGTAATTTGTATATAGGAACAATATGCATTGAAAGTTTTAAACTTTATTTCAAATTAAATGTTAAAATGCAGCTCATCTACTAGGAGTTTAATCAATTTATGTTATATCCAGTTAGATTAAATTGTTTTAAGTTATTTTAAACTGACTTTAACTATAGTTATCCGACAACTTAGCTCAGTCGGTAGCGTGTGTGTCCCGGGTGTGTAGGGTCACGGATTTGATTCCCGGCATGGCCGAAAAATATATCATACATGAAATGTGGGCTTTCCCTTCCTTAGTGATGAATTAACGGCTGGGTACTGGATGTTGTGCCTGTCCTAGTCTTAAGTTAGATTATAAGGTATATGAAGCTACGACAGGCCTAGCATGCTGGTAGTGGAGAATATATGACATGGATAAAAAAAACTGACATAGGCCACAGGCTGGAAATATTAATGGATGTAAGTAAATAAATGTAAGTATAGTTGAGAAAATATATTTAAACGGATCACGTTAAATTTGGCTAGGTTAAATTAGTTAGGTGGTAATTTGGCTTATATTAAGCTAATTTGCTCTAGGCAAGCTAAATTTTATATTTAGTTAGGCTATTACATTTAAATCAACACTTTTCAAAATTCTATTATTTGCAGATGCAAAATATAGATGGTAGGAAGGAAATAGAACTACCTATTGCATAAATTTTGACCATTAAAATGGCATAGTTTTCCAATCTTTTGACTCAGTTTTGATATATTTTCTCATATTATACTATTAACGTTTTCCTATTTTACTTAATTGAATGTCTTATCTCCCACAGGCCTGCTTATTTAGGGCTAAATGTCTTATACCAGTAGTTTTTGAAATGTAAGACCCCATAACCCCCTCCCCCCGTGTTGAATATGACCAAGCTAACAGTGCATAACACGTAATTATAATTATAATGTACTCCAGGGAAGACCTTGTTTTAGCAAGTCTAATCCAAAACAATATATATTGTCTGGCTACATGACCTCGTATAGCCTATACTTTTCATGTGTCTCTATTTCACAATGTTGTAGAAGGTGGTTTGTAAACATTAGTAGGCCTAGTTGATAAGAACAAAAGTTTCCTATTGTAACTTTTGGGTGGAAATGTCCAAATAACATCTTAATCGTAAGTTAGTTTTTACATACCGGCACAAATGGCCCAGGAATTATAGACCAAAGCTGGGAAAATGAGAAAAAAAAGTGTTTATTTAATTTGGCATTTAAAATTGACATCTAAAATTTTATATATAACTTTAATTTACTAAAACACAGTTTGTTCTCAATAAAGTATACTAACTGGTTTCAATATAAAGCTATTATTGGTTTAAGCATAACATACAGTATTTGACCTAAGAGTATCTCAGCTACTATTAACAAATCTACTTTTTAGCCAAGCTACTATTTGAGCCCTTAGCTATTTTTGACCCGCCTCAGTGGCGTAGTTGGCTAGCGCGCTAGTCGTGTTGAGCTCGACTGCCGAGGACGGGGAGATCAAGGTTCGAATCTCGGTTGGGTGAACTGGGGTGGTTTTTCCTAAATGGTTTTACACTTTCCCTCCACGAAGATGCGGGTTCACTTCCTCTAAATTCAATCTTCCCAATTCCTCATCCATTAGCGTAATTATATAATAATAACAACCTGAACGGTTAGTAAGACGCGGCGCTAAATAATAATAATAATAAATCAACAACCTTACTTTAAACCCCAGATACTATCAACAACCTTACTTTAAACCCCAGATATTGTCAACAACCTTACTTTAAACCTCAGCTATTATCAACAACCTTACTTTAAACCCCAGCTACTATCAACAACCTTACTTTAAACCCCAGCTATTGTCAACAACCTTACTTTAAACCTCAGCTATTATCAACAACCTTACTTTAAACCCCAGCTATTATCAACAACCTTACTTTAAACCCCAGATACTATCAACAACCTTACTTTAAACCCCATTTACTATCAACAACCTTAATTTAAACCCCAGCTATTATCAACAACCTTACTTTAAACCCCAGCTACTATCAACAACCTTACTTTAAACCTCAGCTATTATCAACAACCTTACTTTAAACCCCAGCTAGTATCAACAAGCTTGCTTTAAATCCCAGCTACTGTCACGGCCCCAGCTACTGGCACGGCCCCAGCTACTGTTAGGTAAAATACAGTATATTTTGATAAATGAAACAATATTTTTTTGTGTGCACTGCATTCAGGCTATCCGCATTTAACTACCCTGATGGGTTGTGGACGTGTGAGGTAAGATTTATATTAAATGTTTTTACATTTGCGTGGACGGAGAATTGAAAACTCTTTAGGCGAAAAACAACTTCAATACATTCGGCTCGGGTTCAAACCCTCACCTCCCTGTCATTGGTAATCCTGTATATTGCAAGAGTGACGCGTTACACCATGTGACCACCAATTTGGGTAACAAGACCCACATCGGTGGTCACATGGTCTAACGCGTCACTCTCGAGTAAGACTGGAGACTGGAAGATCGGGGTCCGAATCCTGGTCGGGAGAACTGAGCTTTTATTTCTAAATGACTCTCAAATCTCACTTCACTCAAATGTGGGTACATTTCCTCAAAATTCTACCTCACTCCACCCTATTCCACTATCATAATAACCTTCTGTGACTAGCGCTGTTGCATTTTCGCAACAGCTGTAAACTTAAAAAAAGTAATTAGGATGGATCTCCTCCAAGTATTCCTCAAATATTTCCTGCTGCGTAGTATTAAACATTAAAAAAAAGTATATTTTCTAAGATACGGGAGTTTTAACTGGTGCCATGCAGGAATGTTGTGAATACGCAACGGCGCCAGTCGTAATGTCATACGTCTGGCTTATTGCCACCGTATGCTTGGAATAAAATAATACAGGAATAACGTAGAACTAAGTAATCAGTAATTTTGTAATATAGTAAAATATAAAATAATAGCTTGAAATATTTTATTATATTTTTTTGTAATAATAAGCTATGTTTTTGTAACAGTTTAAATGTATTGTAGTTTTTGTTATTTTTAAAAATAAAATATACAAAAATACAGTACTATTAAAATATTTATTTAATAACATTGCTTCAATAATAATATTATGTATTAAAGTATGTATTTTTGATTATTATTTAGAACGCTATAAAATGTTGCAAAAATACAACTGCGCCAGTCCTCATGTTATTTTTGATCACCAGTCCCCGAAGGTTAATGGATGCGAATAGCCTGAATGGACCCTAAACGCAGCGCTTCGCATGCGGAATTCGCCGTATGTCAAATATTCCAACTACTTGCCCAGCTGTTTGTCGACTGAAGAGAACACATCTACACACATGCGCCTATTTGTCGAATCATGAAGTTAGCCGTTGGGAACGGCAAACATTCGTGCTAAACATGGTGGCTGAAATGGATGGTAATGGTGACCCACAGATTGTTACAGATTTCCTTTGACTTAATTGAGAAAATAATGTTATGAACGTTGCTATTAAAGAATCGATTTTCCTTTTAAGATTGTTACAATAACAATCTACACTAATTTGTTGTTGAATACGCTTCTAGCTATTACATATCCCATTCCTATTTTAATGTAAACTAGTAAACCCGTGCACAAATTGCGCAATGCTGAGGTTGAAATAGAAAAAAAAAAAAATAGGGCGAGGGAGGTGTGAAAGGAGGGGGAGACTTCTTCAATAGATGCGATTGGGGGGTGGGAGGGGGGACGTTAGATAGGTGGGTTGGAAAGTGTTGGGGAGATTTTTTTTCGGATAAGGTCTCAGGGGTATCCCCCACCAGAATATGGATCCCATAGCCCCAGCGGTTCCGGAGATATGTCTTTGAGTGTTGGAGGGGGTGACCTTTTCGACCTCCGGCAAAAATTGTTGTAATTTTAATAATGGTTGCACATTTTTAGGTCAACACATTACATTGTATTAAAGTCTTCGTTTGTCAATTTAGACCCCTAAAATAGCTCGATACTGGATCTGACAAATATATATATATTAGCACCGCGTCTTACTATCCGTTCAGGTTATACACTTATGTGCTAAATACGCTAATAGTTTTAGAGATTAGGAAAGTTATATTAAAGGAAGTGTACCCGCATTTTGTGGAGGGAGAGTGGAAAAACATTTTGGAATAAATCACCCTCAATACACCCAACCGAGATTCAAACCTCGATCTCCCCGTCCTCGGCAGTCGAGTCTTTTTGAATCTCGAATCTGATATTTTTGCGAATCCTCGAATCTCGAATATCATTAAGGATTCGAGTATCCCAGCCCTAATAAAAATGTTATCATTGTGATATAAGAAATATTTAATCAAATTTAAATATGCACAGTTTGTGTGAGTACTCGAGATGGGTGAATGTTAAGGTGGAGATGTGGTTAGCGCGAGAAAAGATCAGTATTTTTGCAGTTTTTATATGAAAACATTTTCTTGGTCAGAATAAATCAAATATTGCTTCAGTACAAACATGGAATTTAATTTTCTTCACATGGTGATATCAACAGTTGTTGAATATCTGTCAAGGGTGTCTTCGAATTTAATGACAACTTTTTCTCTTCATTTAAAAGTTTGCCATCTAATGCCGCTATGTTCATGACAGATAATCAACAACTGTTGTTATCAACACGTGACGAAAATTAAATTCTGTGTTTGTACTTGATCAATATTTTATTTATTTTGACCAAAAAAAGTTTTGCTATAAAAACTGAAAAAACACTGGCCATATCTCGCGTCCCCTACACTCCCACCTTAAATCCATTAAAAGATTGCCTGCACCAGCGCTCACGTGGTCTAGGGATAATCCCATCGAAGACTTGATTGCCATTGACGGAGAGGTCCAGGTTTTAATCTTGACTAGGTGGACTTGAGGCAGTTTTTCCCATCCCCTTTCCACGCTTACTGGTCGACCTCATTGGTCTTGGGGTAAAGTGCTTTCCTTAGGACCCAATGTTCATGGGTTCAAACCCAGCTTTGTTGACAGATTTTTCTTGAACGATAAGAAATCCGTGGCACAACTTCCTTCGGAGGGGAAGTGAAGACATTGGTCCCATGTCGAGTGTGGCATGTAGATGAACCCTGGAAGGTATGTGTAAATAACTTTCCCAACAAAACTGATATGCCCTTTCGCTCTACCTCATTGAAATTCTCGTTTGCCAGAAAGTGCACGTTAAATACCCCAAACCAAAAAATAAATAAAGGCTTACAGGTCTGAACTTCCTTTAAGATATCATTCTCACCTCATACAATAAATCAAGCCGTTACTAAAAAACCCTCGTCTTTCAATGTCTTATCTAAACCATAACAATAAAATAAAACACAATTGTTGCACACACAAAAACGTGTGTCTACCTAATAAACGAGAGCTTTAAAAGATCTTAACTCGATGCCGTAGAGAGACTGGAATAAACCATATTGGTTTACTTTCATCTAGGGTCGTGCAGAAATTATAACCACAATTATTACAACACATCTGCAGGATGGAATCTGAAGACTCTTCCGTCGACCTCGATCGTTTTGTGAAGGCCAACTAGTACAAGTTTTAATCTTCTCTGTTAATACAATCCTGGTCAAACATCAGATCACTATGTCTACTTAGTGGGAGTATGATATGCTATTACTTACTTCTAGGGCATTAAGAACTCGAAAGTTCATTGCCGTACTTATAAAAGTACGCCACCCATCCTTATCTTGAGCTAGCTCTACCAAGTCCACCTCATTACACCCTATCCCTATCTTGAGCTAGCTCTAACCAGTCTACCTCATTACACTCCATCTATCCCTATCTTGATATAGCTCTACCCAGTCCACCTAATTACACTCCATCTATCCCTATCGTGAGCTAGTTCTACCCAGTCCACCTCATTACACCTTTTCCCTGTATTGATCTAGCTCTACCCAGTTCATCTAATTACACTCTATCTCTATCGTGACCTAGTTCTACCTAGTCCACCTCATTACACTCCATCTATCCCTATCGTGAGCTAGTTCTACCCAGTCCACCTCATTAAACACTATCCCTATCGTGAGCTAGTTCTACCCAGTCCACCTCATTATGACCTATCTCTTTCAGGTCCAAGGATTTGCTATTTAAGGGTTAAAACATGACAACTAAGAAGTCACTGATTTCTTCATTTTAACGGAAAAAAAAATTATACGATGAAAACATTAAAATTTATTTTAATTAAGACACTAAGAAACGATTTAGAAAAATAGTACGTAATTTACAAATGTAAAATCATTATTTGTTAACCCTACATTTTTTGTAAATATTATAATTATATTAAATATATTTGTTTTTTCCTATTACTGATAGTAATATGGTAAAGTAAAAATTAATATTTAGAGACGAAATAATTTTAATTTCAGATTAAATTAATTTTGATAAACTATAGTGGTCTATATTTATTGTAAAAAAAGTTTTGTTTGATTAATAAGTCTAGATTTCTTTTAGCAGATGTAATCAAAGTTTTTTTCATCAGAGCTTACTAATTAAGTCCGTCTATAAAAAGCGAGAGGGAAAATATCAAATTTAAATTCATTTTATCTTTCAACTTAGAACGTGACTGAAGAATTTGCATGCTCTCTTTTATTTCGAACGGTTTAAGTTATGGTTCATTGGATAAAATATTTTATTTAAAATAAAGTGTGCTAGTTTTAACCATATTTTAAACATTTTAGATTAGTTATTAATACCTTTTTTAAATTCAATCGGCAAAGTATTTTAAGCAAACACTAACTTGATGATTCTTGGAAATTTTATAAAACATAATTATTAATTCTAAGTACAGAATGAATACACCGTGAACATACATGAGTTTAAAAAATAATTTTTCATTTTGTAATTGGCCAATCAAAAATTTGCATTAATCCCAAATCCACAAAGCACAACCAGGTATAACTTATAGTATAGGTGGCACATTAGCTTAGTCGTTATAGAGTTCGCCTTGTGTACTTAAAGTCTTAGTTTCGATTCCAGACAGCACCACTTCAAAATTGGATTTATTCCCTTTCACTAAATGGTAAGATGTTGCTCTTGGCTGTGGTAGTTATGCTTTTACTAGATATAATCTATGTTCTAAGGAAAATCGCAAGTGGCCATAACACTGGTTTCAAAGTATAATTATTAAATTAAATGTTTGAGGAATTGAAATTATAAACAAAATTCTAGGTTTGATACTAAAATCAATAAAACTATTTTTTTTTACTATCAAGTAATTAATTAAACCTTAAACTAAACACAATTTAAATTAACGGTATATTTTAATCAACTTACCAGTAAGGTGATATAACACTGGTTCATTCTTTTCCTGTTTTACACTTCTTAAAAAGTTTTCGAAAGACAACTGGATCCAACTATATTGAATATCAGTACACACTTGAATAACAATAGGTTACAGAAAAAAAAAGAGTTAAAGAGGTCCAAAGCCTAACAGCTGTGTTTTAAAAAGCGAGAGTATCAAGTGAACTGAAATGTAGTGTGGAGGGAAATACGCACTCGCTGCCACAGACATCCATTAGCTGGTTCATTCCGACTGGTCCCACAGTACGTTCCAAACAAGCAGCGTTCTTTGGAAGTTGGCAACCTTGACAGGGTCTCGACAGACTGGGCCAAGACAAGTGCTAGAGTTAATTGACCACCGCCTCTCTATCTATAGTCTTAATATCACCTTAATATAAAGAATTAAAAGAGTCAGTATTTCAGGAATTATTATTTTAATAACTAAACTCCATGAACGATATAGAGTAACAACCACACTGATATGATTCCAATCGTATCTGAGCTAGATGCCAATACTTTTCATATCAAATTTTTGTGCCGCCGGTGACACAACTCTCTCTGTCCATTTTATTACCTAAACGAACATACCTGTTTACCAACTTCTAACCAGTAGAAATCTAATATGAAATATAAGATCAGGTTTGGGAGTTTAAATCTTAAAGGTTAGAAGTTTCAAGACATGAAAAAGGAGTCAACATCCTTTTAAGTATCGTTATTTTGGTCTTATTTACGTGACTATAAAGTACGATATATATGTTTGTAGTTAGTGCTTTATTTCCTAATTACCTGGACTTATTTTTTATTTCTTTGGCTGTACTAGAATTATTATCACTCTAACAGGTCTGGTATACCCATAGGGAAGAACAAGTGACCCAGTTATATTGCTGCAACATTTTCAACCAACATAGCATTATTAATTTACACGTGTGGTTATTTTCCATGTTTGAAGAACATTTTCTTTGTACCTAACAGAAACTTTAAAAATTAAATAGTGTAATTGTCACATTTAAGAGTTATTTAATGTTCACAATTCACGTCAAGAGGATATCACTTTGTTTAACTTTCCTATATCCTTGACACGCATCACTACTCTAGGACATCAATACCCGCCCCGCCCCCTCTCGCCCCAAACACACACATATACCCCCATGTGACGTCATGTCAGTCTAGATAGTGGAAACACTCTTCCTCTCGTTGAATAAACATGTTCATATATATACCTTGATTTTCTTAAGAATGTACATTTGGAGCACCACTCAAAAAATAACAAAACTTATTTTTTGCGGACAACATTGATTATATTTTACTATATTATTAATATTATTTCATAGATATTGATAATATCTAACAAAAGTAACAGCCGCAGGTCACATGACTTGGCGTATGAATACGTGAAAGTGAATCTAGTCATCTTTCTAGGCTTCCAGATACATCCATTAAAAATAAAATTGGGGTAGGCCTATACATTTATATTTCAAGTTACTCATTGTGATATTTTTGTATTATGCTTTATATTGGGTACGTCGGAAACAATTAGACGATCTATGCTGAGGAAAGTGATGGACAACGTGTTGAGGTTTTTCTGACGTCACGTGGAGCTCACCTGAGTGATATCTTCAAAAAGTGAAAAAAATTAATATGCTTTTATTGAGCTAATGGATATTTGGTTTTCAATTAACGTGTTAATTTTCAAGTTACTAATCATCTAATTGTTTCGTCCCCACCCTGTAAAGGATTTAAAACTAGACCTTTCTTTCTTGATCGTGGATACAAGAGTTATCCATATTTATTTCCTTTTTCCTGTTCAAGGTGTTTCACAAATATCCTCTCGCCCTCACAGCTCAAGACATTTCTGAAAGAACCCATGATATTTTAACTTAAGCAAATTCAAATCGTGGATGAAATCGAATGATGTGTAAATATTAAACATATATAAACAAAAATATTATAACATAGATTGATCAGTGATTGTTAGAGATTATTTATGTTGGCATTAAATCCAGAATTCAAAATATATTTAAATATGAAAATAATTAACTATGTGTACAGAAGTGTGTAAAACATTTTATACCACATAATCTAATGAATCAAATCTTATGTTTGGCTCACACCTATATTAATTCACTATAAGCCAAAGTTTTGTTTTGTGTCAAGTTACGATGATGGTGTTTAAGGACGCACCGACCATAATGAAGCAAGATAAATTAAAGTCTACTGTATTGTATTAACACACTTGGGGTATTATCAACATCGTAAAGTCGTTTAACGACTGTAAACAATTTTATCATCTCACATTTTAACTTGTATCATGTTGCTCTATTATACCCACGGAAATCATCGATTTTTCTAGACAGCCAATACAATTCTTAGAAATTAAATATGACTCTAAATGACTATTATGGAATACATGCTTGTTATATCTTTATGGATAAACCATCTGTATGTCCAAAGACGAATTTAAGCTAATGGCAAATTTACTAGGTAAAGCATTGAGAATAATTTCTTTTCAATATATCTATACTACATGTTATTTGCTTTGGGCTATATATGTTTGTCTTTCTAGATTTTTGAAAAAAACTATAAAACCATTTATCAAAATTCCTAGCAGCTAGAATACGGCTAGAGCTAATGTGTAATCCTCAGAATGAAACACTACGTTCCTGAACTTAAATTTCTGGTAGTTCAACAATAATAATGATTTAGAATCAAGGTGAATTTGACTATCTTTGGTCTTTTCAATATGTCCTTATGATGTAGGATGTTACCATCCATGTTAAGTTATTATTTATAAGGTAATTCAACTAGTTTCAAACATTTTTAATGTACAGTACACGCCTCAGAAATCTGTTCAGAAACCATATATATAACAATAATTTTACATCACTAGGATAAAATGAAAAGTGGTAATACTCAATGAAACCATTTGGAGCTCGATGAATGATAATTAATATGTGTTTAATATCGATAGAAGTCAATTACTATAGATTCATGGCTCTTCAAAGATACTTGAATGATATATTAAACTTAGGCATAGTCCAAATGTAGGATGAAACATTATTTTTAATGTTTTTTTATAACTGCACAATCTGCTTTAGTGGCTGAATGGCATCACTTTCATGTTAGACTGACCTGTTGCTGATGGGAAGATTGGGGTTCGATTCTCGGTCGGATGTATTGAGGGTGTTTTTTTCCTATAGGCTTTCCTACTATTCTTCCACGCCAATGTGGGTATATTACTTCTAAAACTATTCCTTCCTCATCCCTACTCCATTAGAAGGAACATTATATATACTTGCAGCCTGAACAGGTAGTAAGACGCGATGATTATATGTATATATCAACTGTACAATACAGTACTTTAATTCGTGTAGTATTAATTACAACTTGTGAATGTGTGGAATGCCAGGCCTCCACCGTGGTTTGGATCCCACGTTAAACTGTGGGTCCTCCATTTCATCTCACAATCAACCTACCATTACACTACTACTACTTAGCACCTCGTCTTACTACCCGTTCGGGTTATACGATTAAGTACTAATTACGCTAATTGATTAGGAATTGGGAAGGTTGAATTAAGAGGAAGTTAACCCACATTTGCGTGGAGGGAGAGTGGAAAACAATTAGGAAAAACCACCCCCAGTTCACCCGACCGAGATTTGAACCTTGATCTCCCCGTCCTCGGCAGTCGAGCTCAACACGACTAGCGCGTTAGCCAACTATGCCACCGAGGCGGGTTACCATTACACATTAGCGTAAGTGTGTACAACCCGAATGGGTAGCAAGACTCGATGCTAATAATAATAATATTTCGTGTAGACGTGCCTGATTCAAAGGCGGATTAAAGTTCAAATAAACTAATGGGTGCCCTTAACTGCCAAAAACCGCGGTGTAGCTAATTAGTACCACAAACCTTGTGGTACCATTTTGCTCTCTGCTACCATTTGGTCTCCTACCATTCACCCCATACATACTGAATTTTGAGGTTTACTCGCGGTATAAAACCGCTATACGGTATGTTGACATTTTTACCAGCTATTAACTCAAACTAAAGTAGTTGTTACATAAATGATTATAATAAATAGATTGAAACCATTATCCTTTGCTTTTGTTTGTCCCTTTTTCAGGTAGGCCTATATGTAGCGATCATAGTCGTCTACTTGCATATTAAATCGATATGTTTCAGTGCTAACGCCATCATTAATAGATTAGATGAGCGAATACATTAAGGAAGACTTTTAGATTTTAATAAAATAAACTATGGATTTGAGTTGGCTGGATGAAAATATATTATAGAGAGATAGGTGGCGTACTTTTGTAAGTGTGGTAATGAGCTTTTGTGTTCCTAGAGCCATAGAGTAAATAATAAGTGTTTTAATAAAAGTGCCTTTAATCTTACCGTTATTAATCAAAAGATCAAAGATATTTGCATTTTGTATGATAATAAAAGTATTAGTTTACTAAATGTTAATAAATTTAAGCATAATATTTATCTACCATGTGTGTTTTATTAAATAGGCAATTATTGGAATCATGACCCATGTTGATATATTTAGGGGTAATTGACCTATTAATTATATTAAATTGTGTTTTATTCTATAAACATGGGCGTAGTGAAGCAAATAATTAAAACTCCACCTTCAAACAAATTTGATTATTACTTCGGGTAAATTAACCCTTAACCTTTATTTTTCTGTGCTACTTAAGAATCCCTAAGGGGAATTTTAGAAACTTCTAAAAACATTGGACGAGCTTTACTTCTTTTTACCCTTTTCTTCCAATTACTTATTTTTATTACGAATGTCAAATGCAAACCCCTTTTAAATTATATTTGTAGAATGGTTTTCATTAGACAAGCAACCACGTCTGCTCTATAAATCCAAACTCGTTTATTCTTCGGGTATTTCTACGTGTAGCAACATTAGCCATATTTCAGTAGCAAGCCTGTCATCTTCATCGTTTACTTTTATTATTATTATTATTGTTCCACTCACTAGGGGTGTGCAAAGCTTTAGAATTATGAAGCCAAATCTCCTTTGCTTCGACTTAGAAACCTTCGCATCTTCAAAACAATACGAAGGAAGAGGCAAACTTGGATATATTATAGAAAGATTTGAAATACCTAATTAAAACTGAATTTTTTTTTAATTCATTACGGTTTCCAGGCCGTGGTTTGGGTCATTTTTTTTATTCAAGTCATATATTTTCCACTGCCTGCTTGCTAGGCCTGTCGTAGCTTCATATATCTAATAATCTAACTTGAGACTAGGACAGGCACAACATCCAGTCCCCGGCCGTTAATTTATCAATGTGAAAGGGTAAACCCACATTTCATAAATAATAATTTTTTCAGCCATGCCGGGAAGTGAACCCGGGATCCTTAGCTCAATAGGCAGACACGCTACCAACTAAGCTAAGGTGTCAGATTAAATCTGACGTATTTCAACATATTAACACTTTAATAACAGCTACTAGACAGTATTTTAGCTAACACTAGGAGGATGGAAGTTTACTACTTACCTAGAAGGACTGTCACCGGTCGATTTGACAGCTAGCATTTTTCTTTATTATATGTCCTGTTTTCAAACTAGACTATTTTTGCTGTAAGGTATATGCCTTTAGCTTTTAATTTTACTAAATCAAATATTTCCCTAACTCAAAAATGAAATATATTAAGTTCGCCTATAACGCAATAGTTGCGTTCCAACAAAACATAGCGTTATTGGAAAATAGCGTTATAGAAAACATTAGTTAAATGGGAAAATATAAATTTGTAGATAGTAAATACTGACTAAATTAATGAAAAATTACTTTCCTTTCATATTTTTACTTCAGATTTTTGACATATCATTTTATAATTTATTTTGTTATATATTATCTATATAGTGTTGTTTATATATCATAATGTTAAAATATTAAATAATGAGCATTAAAATACTAAAATAATTCCTTGGCTTCATGAAGCAAAATAAACTCTAAAGAAGAAAACAAATGTGTAGTTGCCATTGAGCTGGAAACAGACCGAGGCAGGCGAAATTACAGCACTAGTGGCGGAGAAACAAGGAACTACGCGTGGGGAGTCACAAAGTGGTTGTGTCGGGACCAAGTTATAGAAAAACTATATCTATTCCGCTGATTGCGTTATATCCAAGTCGTGTAGTAGGAATACGCGTTATAAGAGAAATCCCTGTAAATCATTATGAATTTAGGAAACATCTAATAAAAAGAAAGCTATACATATTTATAAAATCCAGGTGGTGTCTAGCCATCAAGGGTTCTTTCTCAAAATTCCCGATACCATAAAGAGATGGAGTTTAGAATAGACTTTATGAAGCATGCCATATTTATGAAAAATATCTGAAACTTGACATATCCAACATTTCAAATCCAATATGGTGGACGCAATGCATAAATTGAGTTCAATTTGGATAGAAATTGGTATCTGGAAAGTTTGCTCATCATTGTATGTGGTTTGTATAACAAATTACGTCTGAACACATGGGATTGCCAAATATATAAACAACAGTAGACAGACTTCACGTGGAATTTGAAATTGCTTTTGTCTGGCACAATCCTAACACCTAGTTCAACATAATCAAATACAACTTGGAACCAATAATTTGGTGCACGATTCTGAATTAATATAAATTCAACATTTCTCTCGAATAATTTAGCGCAAGTGTAACGTACATCTCCAGTACTTGGGTGGAACACAATCTTCTTGCACCGCATTCAATGGTTCTTTGATTCATTAGAAGCTTTGCAATCCCAAACCTGGCAGATCTTGTATGTCTTGATTTGGATACGTATAAAATATTGGTTGAAAATTTTGAAATTAGTGAAAGTTAGGAAGCAATAAATACAAGTGAATGGCAGGTTCTGCAATAAACACAAATTATAAACAGGAAGAATATAATAAAAAAAAAACTTTTCATGCGTTTTGATACACAAGAAACAACAATAGGAATCACCGGTAAAGTTGACCGCTCACCATCCTACGTAAGGGGGCTGGTAACGTTATTTAAAAATATAATAAGGGTCCAATTTTTTCGGGGACCCTTGGTCGCACAATTTGATCAAAAGTCTTGAAATATAGATGTCTTACGAATAAACGTGAATGACGTACAACAATTTAAAGGAGGCTTACCGATCAAAATACCGGGTCCGTCCTTATGGTGTTAACAAAGACTGTTGATTAAAGGGCATCTATAACGTAAGCATAAATAGATTCAGATATGCCCAAATAAAATAATATAGTAGTGTGATTTGTTTATTTCTCTAAGCCTCTCCCTTTACCTAAATTCATTTATGGCGAATTTAAAAATTAAAAGTAGTGGTATTTGACAACAATAAAAACCTTATCTTGGATTCTCGCATTTTCTTTGCATGTTTCAAGATTCGCTTGGCATTTAAAATGTCACCTTCACACACCGTTACCATTCACTCTATCCCTTTTTCTTGCTCTGCTCAATGTTTACCCTTAAATTGTGTGTATTTTGATTTACCGAAATGTCGTCACAAGGGGTGATTATGTTCGGTTGTTTCCGGTGCAGGGTGGCGATATTGGCCGAATAGCTCGGAAGGTGTGGAGATACAGGGGCGAGTCAGACACAGGGAGGCTGCATATCGCCAGTAAGGCGAGGCGTTCCGACGCTTCCAGACGCGTCGCTTACTCATCCCCAAATTAAATAATTCACTGCTCGGGCCCCTTTTTTTATGCACACACTTAAATGCTATATATATTTTGTTAAAAGCCTTTATTTTGTATCTCTGCGACCCGTTTGAAGCAATGTCTTGGGAATCCATTGCATCAAGAGAATATCTTAGGTAAGTGTATTTGTATATATGTATATTTGTTGCTAGACAAATGGTACGACACAAATAATAACCAAGGTCAGTGTTTGCTTTAATACTGTTTCCGAGTGGCATTATAGTTATTTTTGTAACTTCTGATCATTGACGATTTAACGGTTATTGGTAAGATATTGAACTAATTTTGAGGGTGTGAAATACAATTTAATATAGCGTTAGTCTGCGTACATGATATTTTTTAGAGTAAACATAATATCTGTAAATCTTGAGTCAAATAAACATAATTGTATATGATTTACAAATGACATGTAAATGATATATAAATTAAATATTTCGAGTCGTAACCTATAGTCTAAATAAATAAAAGCATCTAAATAACCTTATGTAGCTTTGCCAAGGTATTGCCTTTTTTCTTGTGAGCTGATTGTAAAGCCAAGGTTGTTCGTGATATAAATTGTTAAACTCAAGATCTAGGTATGATCTTAACAGGACGTGAATTGAACCCACGATACTCAATCAAATGTATATGCGTGAGATTTAATATATTTTACTTCCTTGATAGAATTGGCTTTCAAAATATTAACTTAACAAATAGGCCTACTAAACTTAAAATACATATTGATATCAGGGTAGCACATTATACTATTAAACCGCTAAATAAACACAATGCATTAGCTCGAATCCTATCAAGGCACACATTTTTAGTTAAATAACCGAAACTACTTGATGATATTTAATTAGAAATACAAGCTAGTAAAATATTAATCCCAAATATATAGAAAAAAAAAATATATACATTTTCATGAATAATATTATATATACATTTTTATAATTAATATGTATATGAATCGAGATGATATATTATGTAAAAATTTATATATAATAGGTACGTACATATGTAAATAGGTGTGCATATATATATATATATATATATATATATATAAATATTTCGATTTTTTGGTTGATTTAAATCAGATTAGCAAAAGGATATATTTTCCATTTTGAACTATTTGGATCGTTGTTTTAGACAATAATTGCTGCAATAAAATAGAGGCAGTGGAATTTGTTAATTAATAAAAAGAGACCAGTGCCTCATAAGTCAATTAGGATTAACACTTTTTCTAGCTCTCTAAATTATTAAAATAAAACCATAAAAATATTCAACTTCAGAACTGCAGGAATTTGTGAAATTTCCTACCCATTTTCATCTTACTTCTAAAAGAGTGTGTTAATATTTTAGTTTATTCATACTCTTTGGTGAAGTTTATTATTATTCACCACTATGGTAGTGTTGTTTCCGTAACTACGTGCTTAAAATAACAAGGCAATTGAAGTATATTTTTATAAGTTTGCTATTATATTAATTGTTTTGATATGTATATTCTTAAAATATAATTTTATTTATATCTGAGTAGGGTAAAAACATTAGTGTTGATGATGACACCGTTAATATCACTGACACGTAGTCACTGGCAAGAATATCCACAGTCAATTGATTTTCGGTGACCTGGTGGTCTAGGGGTAAGGTGTCAGACTTCTGTGCTGAGGGTTCGGGGTTCAATCCTCGGTCCCGGCACAGATTTATCTGAATACCAAACCCTTCCTTCACCCCTGACAAGATGTGTATTAATCACAACTTGTGAATGTGAGGAATGCCAGGCCTCCACCGTGTTTCGGATTCCACGTTAAACTGTAGGTCCTCCATTTCATCTCACAATCACCCTACCATTGCACATTAGCGTAAGTGCGTATAACCCGAACGGGTAGTAAGACGCGGTGCTAATAATAATAATAATAATTGATTTTCCTCCGTTCGGGCTGTTCTCATAATTACAACAATGTGACAGGGATGGCAAAGATAAAATTCAGAGAAAGATATACGTGAATCTGCGTGCAGGTAGAGTGATAAGGCATTTAGTAATAAACGTCTCAAATCTTTTATCTGGGATTAATATATAGAACGCGAGCTAAGGTAAGCATTTTCACATTTTTTGAACCAACATATTTTTTTAGACAAAATAAATAAACTATTTATTCAGTAGAAATATAGAGCTTAGCATTCTTCACATTGTGAAATCAACAGTTCTTGAGTATCTGTCAAGAACATACTGTCATTTGATGGCAAACTTTTTAAATGAAGAGGAAAAGTTGTCATTAAATTCCAAGACACCCTTGACAGATATTCAACAACTGTTGTTATCACCATGTGAAGAAAATTATAATCTACGTTCATACGGGAGCAATATTCTATTTATCTTGGTCAAAAAAAGGTTTTGCTATAAAAAGTGCGAAAACACTTAATTTTCATTCCCACCTTAGCACTAGAATACACACCCAATAAAAATGAATAAGCAACCACATCTCGCCTGCTGTCAGGGAATGTTAAACTCAGACTATATAAAACAATTATTTTACCGGTTGTTATCTATGGTTGTGAAACATGGTCTCTTAACTTACATGACAATTTTTTTTTTCCAAAAACAAGGTATTTGGTTCAAAAATGAATTAGTCTACTGGATAGTGAAGGAGGTTACATAATGATGAGTTACATAACCTGTACTTATCGCAAGACATTGTTAGGGTAATAAAGTCTCGAAGATTATGGTGGGCAGGACATGCAACGTGAATGGAAGAATTTAAAGCCTTGTTAAGGGTATTTACCGGCAAATCTAATCGAAAGAGACCAGTGTGAAGACCTAGAAGCAGACGGGAGGATAGTATTAGAATGGACCTGAAAGTGTTTGGGTGTAATGAGATGGACTGGCTATAACTATCTCAAGATAGGTGGCCTACTTTATAAGTGCTGCAATTAACTATCGAGTGCCTAATGCCGTAGAGTGAGTAAGTAAGTAATAAACTACAACTCTCAGATTCTTTTTTGACATAGTACATAATCAAAACATTGAACTAGTTTTGATAGTAATACATTTCGCAAGGATAGATGAGATATAATTTTAAATCATTATAATTACAATGATAATGAATTTTTTCACTAAATTCGAGTAATATATATTTCCTTAGGTGTATTTTTGAAAACAAAATATTTTAAATTATTCTTTGGAAGGATAAATATTCATTGATTATAATTTGTTTCAAATAAATAGTCAGTTGTCTTTAACTACGAAATGGAATTTTCTAGGGCTGGATAATCATATGTTTGTTGTTACAGAAACTGACAAATAGTTTATTTTCTTCAAGTTTACAGATGTAGCTTAGAATAGAGCTGTAAGTCTCAATATATATATAGCTATATAGCTATATATATATAGCACTGCATTTTACTATATATTAAGGTTATATGCTTATGGACAAATACGCCAATGAGTTGGATAAGGAAAGTTGAATTTAAAGGGAGTGTACCCACATTTTCGTGGAGAGAGAGTGGAAAACCAATTAGGGAAAACTACCCTCAGTACACCTGGCAGGGATCAAACCACAATATACCCGTCAACGGCAGTCTAGTATATCACAAGAGTAGCGTCTTAGACCATGCGGCCACTGAAGCGGGTAATTTCAGTTTTTTTTTATTTTATTAAGACCGGCTTTTCAAGTTGTATACATGAAATTTATGTTTTCATTTGAATACTATATTCGCAAATATAAAGGTCTCTCATAATTTATTGATACAGTTAATAAATGGAAATTATTCTTTAATTCACATGGGAAAGAGGTCATAGACTTGGTTGGCAAAGCCAAACGTTTGTGAACTATGGTGGGATCAAATCTGGTATTATATCTGTGAAGAAAAGTTACGTTTCAGGATGATCAAAAACGGGGCAAACCTCTTACACATTAATTATGTTACTACCGCAATAATCCACAATAGGTTAAAGGCTATAATCCGTCCTTGCCAGTTGATGCGAGGTGGTTAGAAGACCGCATGCGTCAGCCGCCAGCGACCAAGACTAGACTGGGGCATTGACCGTTCTAGACGCAGCCGTTGCGTTGCCAACCCAGCTTTATTCCCAATATGTCTAGCAGTTTTCAGTTTGGGTCTGGCATTGAAAATAATTAAATAGAGGCTAGTGGGGTATAAAGTTATTTTGAATCTTACGCTGGATTTCGTCTAGTGTGGAAAAATACGTTTTTTTAATATCTTGGGTTATTTTTAGAGATGGGACGCTCTACTCCTTGATTTCTTGAATTCCTTGAAGCCTATGCATTCGAGAGATCCGCGATTCGAGAATCTCGCAAAAAAAATATCTCGAATCCAAATATATAAGGAATAAAAATTCAATTTTTCAGGAATAACACAGATTCATGTAATTAGGAAAAATTGACAATTTAGCTTCATTTATGTAAAAAATAAAAGATGAAAATCACAATTTTTTAAAATTAATTCTTTTACTGAAAAATACTTTATCGTTTAATGTATTCTTTGTTCTTAAAACATAATAGAAAAGACAAAATAGAGAATAGGAATGTTCAGGGTGCCAAACCTTATAAAAAATGTTTTATTTGCTATGATAATGTTCTATACAAAATATTTTCAATTTCTACAATTAGTAAATGAACACACCAATTGGCTACTCAGACACGATTAACAGGTCCGTTTATTTAACTTTGATGAGCCATGACTGACCACAAAATTAAAATAAGTAAATGGCTAAGTAATAAATATCTATCTATTCTGTATTTAGATGGGCCATAACTTATTGTGTCATTGTAGTCCAATTAATTTCACTTGTAAGTAAGGTTTTGATTAATTATACATTGTAAAGATTATTTCCTAATATTTCCTAACTGAATATGAAATGAAAACACTCCTGTAAAAATGAAGTTTCCTTTATAGTTGACACGAAGTCCTGGTAATCAAACGTAATACATGTTGTTAACAAGCTATTTATTATTTTATTTATTTAAATTTGTTTGCTTTTTTAAAATATACTTTTCAATTTTTCGACAAACTAAAAATGTAGTTTTGAAGATTCGAGTATTTGAATTTGGATTCAGATTCGAGAAATATAGAATTTGACCCATCTCTAGTTATTTATTGATATTCAAATAATACGCTAAATTTTTGGAAATGGAAATTTAATTTTGTATTAGTAGCGCTAATGCTCTTTTCAAGTGAGTTATAAAAGTATTTTTCTTAAGTATGACTATTCGCTCTCTTGATTGATTGAAATGTTTATCATACTGATTTGTAACAATGTTTTATCTTGTGTCAGGGATTTCAGTAAGTCTATATATTTTGAAAATGTATTTATTAACTTAAATAATTTAAATTTGTCCAAACTTTTATTTTATTTCTAAAGAGGCCTTGACTCCTATGTTTAAAAAACAGATTTGAAAATCTAACTTTACTTAGTTAAAATATAGCGAGACATTTTGACCAATTTTGGTGAGATGTTATTATTTGAGCTGGCAACACTGCGTAATAACACTGAATATGTATTTCCTTAGGAGCAGGGGTTGTGTACAGCTGCTTGCAGCGTTACCTTCACATGCAACATTTTGCCACTTTGACTGTTTACTTACAAGCATCAGCCATTTGCGACCATTTCCTACTGATAGTAATATTTTTTGGGCTCTAAAAGTGATGCTATAAGACATTTAGGACGATAAAATATGGCAGCTGTGTCTAGATGAGAGAAAAGCTGTAGTAATTTCCATTTGAAAACGAAGATGTCAGCTCTGGGTTTTGTAGATCATATAAAAAAAGATCTGTAGCAGATATTTCCATTAACTTTTCATTTTCGCCATCGTAAACAACATTTTGATATCACTCATCGTAGGACAAACAGATAGACTAAATTTTGAGTGGCTGCCATCTTGAAACGGATAATCAGATCAAAAAACAATTTACTATACATAAGTAGGTTGGTTTGGATTCAAAGAATTATCCTGCCCCATTTAGCTAACATTTATTCATTAATTTGACAGCTATCGCGTAAAATATATCTGGACAGACACAAAAAATATCAAATGGTCAAGTTAAAAAACAACCTCGTATTTCTCGGTCAATTATTTGTATGGAAACATTTTATCTCATCCAAAATTAGGAGGCGTACCAGCATTTGCGTGAAGGGAGAGTGGAAAACCATTTAGGGAAAACCACCATCAGTATTCAAGATAAGGATTCGAATCCCAATCTTCCCGTCATTGGCAGTATAATATATTGCGAGATTAACGCCTTAACAGTTTAGACCATACGGCCACAGAAGCGGGTATATTTCATAATTAAGCTTACTATACCTTTGATAAATTTAACAACGATTTAAAATTTACTTATTATTTCATTTTTTGTAGTATCACATCTTACACCCATTCGGGTTACAAGCTTATTTAGGCCTACTAATTACGCTAATAGTATAAGGTTGATAAAGGTTGAATTAAGAGGAAGTGTACACGCATTTGCGTGGTGAGAGAGAGTGGGAGCCATTTAGGAAAACCACCATCAGTACACCTAACCGGGATCAAACCACTTTCTCTCCATCATCGGAAGTCTAGTGTAAAGCGAGGGTAGTGCCTTAGACCATGCGGCCACTGAAGCGGGTTGACTTAATTGAATTAGACAGCGATAATGAACCAACTAACGGCAAAAACAATATTATAGAGCTATATTTTGGTAGCAAAGATATAGAAAGGTGTGAGGAAGATTAGGTTTGCGGGTTAGGACCCCCTACCTGGAATTCAATGGACCCCCAGTGGGGGTTTATATATATATTCACTAAACATTTATTGGCTAAAATAGTAAAATTTTCCAGTGTAACAAAAAATTAGCTTTCTACTCTTTTGTTGGGTAATAAAAAGAATGAGGACTTTAAACGCGATTGAGCTTGCCAATTCAAACAACGGTGATTGTGTAGCTATCTCGTCTGATAAACCAGCATGGTCGATTTGATAAAATCATAAATTAAATTTTATTGTGAACCTAAGCACTGTTTGTGGTAAAATAGGTGCCCAATTTGCAACACTCAACGTCAAAACGAGCAAATCTATTCAAATAGGCCTACCAGAACAAGGGTATGTACAGAATTTTCTCTCATTTCCACCCTCCCATTTTAAGGATCGATCATAACGCCCATTGTTGAATAATAATTGGTGCAAAACTACTGCCTAGCTGTCCAAGGACCATTGTATGCCCATGTCGTTTTTTTTTGCATAGACCGATGATAAAAAAAAAACTTAGATTGCAAACCTACATATTGAAAAAAAGTAACATATTTACTGATTTATCAAAACTGGATTATATTAGAAATGTGAACATTTGCATTCATTTGGTATAGTAAAATCTTTTAAACAGAAAGGTATAAAATCATTTATTAATATCCAAATCCACCAATATCACACACACAATGTGTATAATGTTCTGTAAAACATGTCTTTATAACATTCCTGATTTTCGTATAAATCACTCGATAATTAAAATTAAATGACGAAAAGAAACTAAAAGTTCCTGGGTTTAACTCCGAGATATTTAATGCTCTTCAATGGATTTAAAAAAACTTCCCGATTTGGAAGAATATTACAATTACGGCACTTTGAATATTTTTCGCTGTCAATTTTGACAGTATATCTTGTCAAATATGACTGTATTAGAATATGGCCGGTTACATTATAGTGTCCCTTGCTTATATAATGAATATGTTGTTTTTATATAAATTAGTATATTTAAGATTATATTATTATTATTTTAGTTATTTAACGTGCACTTTCTGAATTTATATAATATATCAACACATGACTTTTGATCAAACTTAAATCTAGAAAAGACACAACACCTAGCACCCTCGGCCTGTGAAATGGTAAAACCCTGTTTTACTAAAGATATTTCTTTCTGTCATGCTGGGAATCAAACCCGGGAAACTTTCAGTAAGCAGATATGTTACCAAGAGATTTAATGTGTTGAACCAAAAGAAAAAGTTCTACACTTTAAAAAGTGGTAAAAAGTACTAAACTCTCCTTTCTGGGTCACCAATGAATTTATTTTTATTTTTTAACACCGAGTCTTACTACCCGTTAAGTTAATACGCTCATGTACTGATTACATTAATGGGTTAGAGTTTAGGAAGGCTAAATTTAGAGTAAATACGCCGGCATTTGCATGGAGTAAAAGTGGTAAACTTTTTTTTTTAACTACTTTCAATACACCCGACCGAGATTCGAATCTCAATCTCATCATCATTATCAGCAGTCTAGTCTACTGCGAGAGTAGCACCTTAGACCACGTGGCCATCGAAGCGGGCTACCAATGAATTAACATGCTATTTTTACTACAACCTGCACCAGTTACCACATGGGTTAAGTTGATAGACTCACACTGCACAGGGTTAACGTGGGTGGGTATGTAAAAGCTAGAATACTTTTCGAGTTCATGTAATTTTTAATTGTTTTTTATTCTCTCTCCCTCTCGACCTCTTAGAGAGAGAAGTATTGTGACCTTGAAAAAATCTAACTCAAGATTTTGATAAAAGTCAACGTTTCATGACCCTCTGAAACAAAAATGTGATTCTCGTGATTCCGTCTGTCTGTACCTCTGCATAGAGCCTAAACCAGTTTACCAATCGAACTGAAACTTGGTTTCTAGGACCTGCGTGAGTTTCCCCGAAGGGATTTTGGAAATTTGATATCAACCCTAAGACAAAGAGTAGTTTACTGAAGGGGAAATTATAGAAAAAAATATATTTTATCAAAATACACTCTAACAATTTTGATTATATTTCGTATCTAGCCATTGTTTAACATTACAAACAAAATGGCAGCTCTCATTTTTTCATCAAATTTACTTCTAGGGTATTTAGATATGCGTAAATTTACCATTTTTATCATATCCTCGCAACTATTTGGGCTTTAAAATAACTTAAAATTGTAAAGTTGTACTACTAATAGTGCGTATAACCCGAACGGGGTGTAAGACGCGGTGCTAATAGTATACTACTAATATAATTATATATCTTTTATTTGAACTATATTTTTATAGAATCAATAGTTTCTGAGCTATAACCTATTATTTAAAAACATTATTAGGATATTTTAGTTGTGAAATTTATTGTATTGATCTTTGGTGGATAAAGATGTTCCTCTTTTTCCACTTATTCCTTAAGAGTGTGTATTAGGGTATAACCCGAACGAGTAGTATTACGCGGTATTAAAAAAAGTTAATATTATTTCATTTGTGCTATTTGATGAAGTATTTCTGCAAAAACGTATATTACTTCGTTTCACAAATCTTAGGAGTATTTAGTAAATGTCTCTATTTTAAAATAAAGAAGAGAAAAAGTCTGTGCGGTTTGTTTTTTTAGTACCATGTTTTATTACATGTTTGGTTTATAATCCTATGTACTAATTACGCTAATAGTCTACGGATTATGAAGGTTTAATTGAGAGGAGGTGTACCATCATTTGCATGGAAAAGGGAGTGGGAAACCATTCAGGATAAACCACCCTCAGTACACCTGACCAGGATTCAAAATCCGATCTCCCTGTCATTGGTAGTCTAATCTAACACGAGAGTAGTGCGTTAGACCACGCGGCCACCAAAGCGGGTCTAGACACGGTTGTTTTTCTGTTTTATCTCCAAGCTAATTTAGGATACTTCCTCTAAAGGGGTTATCCATAAACCACGCTAAGCTTTTTTCGTACCTTTTTTTTTATAGCCCCCTTTCATCTCTCATATAAAAACAAGTATAAATTTAACATGCCTCCCCCTGCCCCTCCAACCTGTGTTAATTAACTTTTCACATCAATAATGAATGTCATTGTTTCATAGCGAATCTTTTGAGACACTAAAAGAAGGATTAAGATTTAACACAACTAAGGTTCGGAAGTTATCTATAATTATGTTTACTAACGGCCAAAAAATGAACAATAATATTATTTATTCGATATTATAATTTAAATATAAGATCTGTGTTACGTAACACTGTGATGTACCCGCACACTCCTCAAGTAACACCATGTAGACATTAGATCTCCTCCCAAGCCCAAAACTACCCGCTAAGACTAAACCGTTAATAGCTTTTGTGCTAAACGAACTAATTAAAAACAATCCAGCTAGGGGGATGACCAGAATAAAGTCTAGAGTGATAAAATTCGATAACGCCCTCGCCTGCCGTTAAACCGTATGGCGTACTGGGCCGGTAATTTAAGTCTTAGTGGTTGGAAGTTCGTGAACTACTAAGGAGAGAGCTCAGTCAGAGATTACAAAGAATAAACAGGATCCGTTATTGTTTTGTGTATATTTGTAAATTAATATATTCTTACAGATATGGAAAATCTATCTTATAAAATGTGTAGTAAAATATGCCTTAAAGGTGAAATATAGTGAAAAGAATAAAGAGAAAATATATAATACTTATTCGTTTCAGAGTGTAGGTCTATTTTTTCTTTTAAATATGATAGTACTTTTAAAAAAGATAAAAATGTAAACGATTTTAGAGGAAAAATTTATATTTTGGATGAAAACGTTGTGTGCAATCTTCAGTTACACAAACGCCATTGCGGTTTTCATAATAATAAAATTCAAACAATGTTGGTGAAATATTTGTTTTAATTTAATCTCTTAGGACATAATTTTGTTTTCTGTGAAAATTACTTTGTGCCACGCTCATGACTGGACAAATGGACTGAGCTTCATGCTCGGTGTTGGAGACGTTTGGGTTCGAATCCTAGTAAGGTCTTGTGAAAGTTTTTTTTTTTTAAATTGGTTTTCCACTCTTCATTCATGCAGCTGTGTATGGATTCTTTATGATTCTGCCTTCCTCATCCCTCACCATGAGTGTAATTAAATGTGGATAGTCCGGACAGGTAGCAAGATGTGGCACAAAATTAGAATTTGTGTGTGTGAAAATTATAAGAATAGTCAGTAAATGTATAAAGTTTGTTGTTGAAATAGTTCCCTAGAGCAAGTTTTCTATAGAACCGTTAAAGTTATAAGATTGTTTACTAATTACATTAATGTGCTAGGGATTAGTGAGATTAAATTTAGAGGAAGTGTATCCGCAATCACGTGGAGGTAGAGTGGAAAAACCATTGAGGGTAAACCACCCTCAGTGCAACTGACATGGATTGAACCCAGATCTCTCCGTCTTCGGCAGCCTAGTATATTGTGACAGTAGAGTTAGTTCTATCCAGTTCACCCCGTTACACCCTATCCTGAACTAGTTCTATCCAGTCCACCTCAATACACCCTATCCCTATCTTGAGATAGCTCTATCCAGTCCACTTCATTACACCCTATCCCTATCTTGAGATAGTTCTATCCAGTCCACCTGATTACACCCTATCCCTATCTTGAGATAGTTCTATCCAGTCCACCTTATTACACCCTATCCCTATCTTTAGATAGTTATATCCAGTTCACCTCATTACACCCTATCCCTATCCTGAGATAGTTCTATCCAGTTCACCTCATTACACCCTATCCCTATCTTGAGATAGTTCAATCCAGTCCACCTCATTACACCCTATCCTTATCTTGAGATAGTTCTATCCAGACCACCTCAATACACCCTATCCCTATCTTGAGATAGCTATATCCAGTCCACCTCATTACACCCTATCCCTATATTGAGATAGTTCTATCCAGTCCACCTCATTACACCCTATCCCTATCTTGAGATAGTTCTATCCAGTCCACCTGATTACACCCTATCCCTATCTTGAGATAGTTCTATCCAGTCCACCTGATTACACCCTATCTCTTTCAGGTCAATTCTAATGTTATCCTCCCATCTGCATCTAGTTCTTCCCAATAGTCTCTTCCCATTGGGTTTGCCAGTCAGTACCCTAAACAAGGTTATAGATTCTTCTATTCGCGCTGCATGTCCTGCCAACCGTAATTTGCTTGATTTAATTATCCTATCAATGTATTGTTATGAATACAAATGGATGCTGCTCTTGATATAAGTATTAATTAATGCATGCTACTTTCAACTAGTAAAAACGGTATTGGAGTGGAAATAAGGAAAAATAATTTCGTCGAAAAATATATGCTATGGCTCAGTAAGTAAATTGTTAACGTATCACCTGTTGTCAAGAAATGTAAGGCTCAGAATATGCAAAGCAAAAGTTTTATCGGTTGTTCTTTATGGGTGTGAAACGTGGTCTCTTATTTTATATGATGAATAGAAATTTAGGAGGTTTGAAAACAAGGTGCTTAGGAAGATAGGTTATTTGGGGAAAAAAAAGAACATAATGGATAGTGGAGGAGGTTACATAACGTTAAGTTACATATTCTGTACTCATAACAAAACATTTCTAGGTTAGTAAAATTTCGTATATTATCGTAGGCAGGGCATGCAGCGTGAATGGAAGAAACTAGAACCATGTTCAGGGTATTGACTGGTAAACCCGATGGGAATAGACCATTGAAAAGACCTAGATACAGATGGGAGGATAACATTAGAATGGACCTGAAAGAAATAGGGTGTAATGAGGTGGATTGAATAGAACTAGTTCAAGATAAGGGTAGGTTGGCGTCCTTTAGAGCTACTAATGACATAGAGTAAGTATGCTACTTTCATAAATTCAAACACTCACTTAGAAAACAAATTCGTATTTTTTCTGTTCCTTTAAGAATTTTTAATTCAGATGAAATATAACTTACTGCCATTAGTGTTGAAATAGAATGGAAGAAAATAAATAAGGAAAACAACCCTCGATCATACCGCTATCGACAGTCCACTCTATTTTGAGAGTAAAGTCTTATACCATGCGGCCACCGAAGCTTCTCCAAATATCCCTCGTCTTTGAACCCCTATGTAGGTCCCAGACCGAGCTGGCCCACTCCTGTGTTTGCCTGCGTGTGTGAAACTAAGGACGTGAAAATTATCTATATTTACTAATATCGATATTTTTCTTTCGATACTAGTATTTTTTTATTCGATACTATTTTTCCGATACTTTTAATGATAATAGTACTCACACTCCGGTATCGGATCGGTATCGAAAGAAACAACATATTTGTTATCTTCACTCATGCTGGGATTATATGTTTACCAGGGTGGACTGTGGAAGAAGAACATATGACACTACTTCTCAATGCTCACTCATTTTCTGTGTGACAAGCAATAAGCAACACTAGTTGGTATGGTAAAACCTTTTATAATATTCACTATATAATACCATCCATCATTTATTTGAAGTTCATATAACAAAGAAGCGATAAACCTGAATATACTATAATATGGTAAAATCATTATAAATTTCAGTGTTTAATTAATTACGAAAATACAATTATTATTATTATTATTATTATTATTATTATTATTATTACTATGCAGAAGTTGAAATTATCACTTGATAAAACAATCCACATTAAAATTTCGATACCGATACTTATTGTTATCAATACTTTTCTCTCGATACCAGTGTGATATCAATATTTTTTTTCCGATACTTTCAATGAGTACAGTATCAATACTTCTCTTTCGTTACCACATCCCTACGTGAGACCCCCTTCCCTTATTGTGCCCTATGAAGTCGGGCGGTTACTGAACTGCTTCACTAAAACTTTAATGTATGTATGAGCGAAGGGACGCAAAGCCCATTTCCACGTGTATATGTGCTCCATTCTCTTCTCCCCAGAGTTTTGGTTGAGAGTGTCCTTCCCCGGAAATGTATTGGCTATGGGATCGTAGAGAGGAAAACTACTCGTGTAAAAGTTTCTACCTCTATCCAAGCCATTACATTCTCTCTCTCTTTGGTAGAACTGTTTCTTTATTGTGGTTTTACCTAGGGGTATTGTTATCCCCCTCCTCCACTACTAGAAAACATATATTTCTGTATGCTCCCCTCTTCATCTCGACCTCTGCTCTATACATTATTTGGCCTGTTTACATACCCTTTACCCACTCCTCCTGTCTCCGTGTAAATACCTACAAACAAAAGAATGCTATTTTATACTATTGAGACCAAAAATCACTTTCATGCTAAATTATTTTAGCCTGGTTTCACACCAACGAGTCCCGAGTCGAGTCTAACTCACCAATTGAGACAAGTACATCTTGTATTTGGTAGCACGATGGAGGACCGGCGAGTCGAGTCACCCCGAGTATAACCTAGTCTTGGCGAGTCAAGTATATTATTTCCACGTGCTTTCCAAGGCTAATATCTTGAACACTGAATACCTCATTGTTCTCGTTCAAGAGAATTCTTCGATTTATAGCCCGTTCCATCCCGATCATCGGGATGGAAATACAATTTCCACTATTTGGAAACAAATGTGAAAAACTATCAAAGGTGCATCGTTTCATGTGGGTAAATCCACATTAAGCGACGTCTTTTTAGGCGTCTACGCCAGCGCCTCCATACAATTGTATTTATAGAAACCTATTGCACGAGTTCTTTGAACAAACTAGTGGACTCAATGACTCGACTCACTAGTGGGAAAGGCCTTGACTCTTGAGTCAGATTGGACTCGACTCCATGAGACTCGACTAGACTCGACTCGGGACTCATTGGTGTGTAACCAGCCATAGCAATAGAACAAACACTGGAATAGCAATCATTAAATACTAATTTTAAATCCAGTTTTGGTGGTCTAATGGCCCAAGGTCTCACTGACACAATAGACCCATTCATCCACACCTGACCACAGTGCAAAGCTACCATCATAGTATTATGAAAAAGTATTTGATATTCTTCAGTGACATGTAAAAGGGTACAAATTAGTTTAGCCATGGTGAAACGAACGTCTGTTAACTTTTTCCATCCATCTGGGCTTACAGATCAGCTTAAAATACTAGAAAAGGTAAGGGGCTTTGAAAGACCCTTTTACAATCAGATTATTCGTCGATAAGGCTCGCATATGTTTAACTATCCCATCTTAAACATATTCGGCATGTTTAGGCTCTTCTAAATATAGGAATATGAGAATGCTGTCCATCTGAGGTGCTTGATTTTATTCGTCTTCGGTTTGGTCCCCTTATAAATAATTTAAGAATAAAAGAACATGTATGACCCGGTGTATGGATGTTGTTGAAGCGAAAAGAGTATGCAAGGATAGGGAAGTTTGGATAAAGTTAGGAATGATGGTTTAAGTTGTGTTTTGAGCTTTATGCATAGTTTCTTGCCTACCTCATAAGGGAATAGCGTGATTAGGTATGTATGTATGTATGTATGTATGTATGTATGTATGTATGTATGTATGTATGTATGTAATACTATCATTGAACACACATACATGTACCTTGATCGATATACAGAGTCGGGGTTGTGAGAGTAAGAATTATTGATATGTACACTCCGTTTACCTTGATTGGTATAAGTCTTACCGTGACTGATTACACTTTGACTCTATACTGTAAAAGGCGTACAGCCCAAACAGGTATAAACAAGCAGTTCGAAACAATAATTTATATACACTATAAGTTTTACCATGGTGAAATCAGGTAAAATACCTTTTAAGGTAAATGGTAGGTAAATCTAAAACACATGAAGAATTAACATATGATTGGATTTTATTAAGATTGGCCATCAGGAAATAGGCAGAGAGATCGAATATATCAGTAGAGAATTTCTGTCTGTGAAACTGACAGTTTGCCAGGGTTTCAAACTCCAATTAGTTAAATGACTAAAGCATTGTATAAATCATTATTTTATTATTATTATTATTATTATTATTATTATTATTATTATTATTAGCACCGCGTCTTACTACCCGTTCGGGTTATACGCATTTACGCTAATGTGTAATGGTAGGGTAATTGTGAGATGAAATGGAGGACCTACAGTTTAACACGGAATCCGAACCACGGTGGAGGCCTGGCATTCCACACATTCACAAGTTGTGTATAAAATAATTGTTTAAAATCTTAAGTACTTTTTTTTTCAAACAAGTGTATTTTTTTTCACATCTTCTTACAGATGAAATATTTTAAATATCTCTTTTAGAAACTAGAGCATTTTTATGTTTAAAAAAAGTATCGCATTGCATTTAACAATAAAGAATTTTCAAGATGATAATTAATGAGAACATCTCCTACAAGTTAATGAAACATGAATCAATATCTTTTACACCTCGATTACAAAAAACTAAACCATTTGGATATCTTACAAACTAAAGAGTATCGACATATTTTCCAGACAAAATGTTTGTACATATTATATACACTTTTCCGAAATTAGTACTAAGGTCATACTTACTTCAAAATAATTGTGATGTAATAAGGAGAACTAATTCGTTACTTGGAATTTTACCAAGGGATGTGATTATTAACAATTTCCAAAACTTATCATATAGATATTTTCTTTAAGGATTTGGCTAATTCTAACTAACTGAAACCTGTAGACTACTAAAGAATGAAACAGTATTAAATATCTAAAATAGTATTAAAATTTAAATTGATTCATTATTAATTAATTTTGGTTATAAATACGTAAACCACAAGTGAATAAAACTATTTTTAAATATGATTAAAATTCATATTGATTCAACAACTGTTTATTATTTTGAATTATTTTTTGATATATAAGAATTATTTAGAAAGTTTCAAGTATTTTGATAAAAAAAATTTACAACAATCATTTATAACAATCATATTTATAGTGTTGTTTGACAATTTAGTTATTCAAACATGTGTCTTGTTTCATGGGAGGATAATTTTAATATCGCTATGACCATCAGTAAAGGATAGGTGTATTTAAAAAAGCGTTATTTTTGATGTCGTATAATAAAGCTGTACTCAAACTTAGCTCCTTAAAAAAAATAACCAAAATAATGAGTTTTACATCAAGGCTTCGCATTTATATCATTTGCTTGCGCAGCCAAAACACATTAATTAATTATAAATTTGATATTGAACTGTAAACAATCCAAACATGACATTAACACAGACTATTAAATTAAGTTAGATATAACTTGACTATATGTGTGTAAGAAAAAGTTTGATCTTACTTCTTTATAATTTTACGGTTCTGATCAACCATGTGGACCACCCAAAAATTACATTTATATAACAAAAACACTTTGAATATGGTTCGTTTTTACGAAGCTCAATAGCATTCACATAGAAATAGAATAGTAAAGCCACAGAGAAAATCCTAATATTAGGAATTATATTTCATAGACCAAGTTGGGATTCGAACTGAGTCACAGGCTAGAATTGAGAACATCAGTCATTCAATAACATAAGTTTTAAATAACAGAACTATCTATCATAAACTTGTTCCGAGAATGTTATAGCACGTTAAAGTTTTTCCAAATATTGCGTTAATTATTTATAGTGCCAAATTGATTTTCTAGTTTATTTACTCACTGTATTCTTTCTATATATCGATTTTATTCGTGAAACTAATTATAGTTACACGATGAAACATCTACCGGCCATCAAAGAAACTAGTAGCAAGAAACCTGTTTCTAAAGGCACTAGAGAGCAGTAGGTGTACCTCTGTGGGATAAATCCTACCCTACATAATGGCTATTAAGTCTTGACAAACAGGCAATACACAAATACACAAAAATAGGAAAATATACGTGTTTTAATACATAAAAACATTAATATACATAAATAAATAATCTTAGAACATCTGCAAGAACTAACAGTTGTTATTATTGTGACTTCAGCAATGATGAAAGATTGTTTTTTATAAAAGGCACTTTGTAAATATACAGAATGTTCGGTAACTCATAGTCAAAGCTACAAATATAGCTTGTTTGAACCAAAAGTAATACAAAATCCCTGTACAGGTACATCCTCAAACCTATGCTAATACCATTAAACTGTGTTCAAAGTTTCGGTGTATATCGCCGGGATAGCAAAGCTGTTCAAGCATGTGTGTACAGCAAGTTGCATAGGCCTGTCGTGGCTTCATTATGACTTAATACTAGGACAGGCACAACATCCAGTCCCCACCCGTTAATTTATCTATGTGTAACTTTAAACGCATATTCCATCGATAGTACAGTTTTAAGCCATGATGGTAGGTAATCGAAACCAGGACCCTTAGCTCAGTAGGCAGACATACTACCGACTGAGATAAGGTGTCAGATTGTCTTGATTACTTGTAGTTTTAGTAAGAGTTTTGAAAATTTAGAAGATGTAAAACCTTTTGTTAATGTAGAAGATTGTAATGATGATGACAATAAATCATACATAGGCCTAACAGAAAATGTTTGCATAGTCATAAGGTCTATTTGTACTCGCAGATGATGTTGTGGGTGTTTATGAACAGAATAGTCAATGTCATGAGGGACCCACTTTATACTTGCGAGATGTTAATTATTAATTGACTAGCAAGGTAGACTGAAATAAGCTCATACACACATACAACCCACTTTCCTTCAGCAATTCTACAAGCCCAACCCTCCCCAGTCTACACATTATAATACCACCGAGACCATACATCACACACATAGTTAGATTATATGTAGATAATACACGTCACAACATGCAAGTAACACATACAAGCATAAAACGCAAACATTAAACAACCCACACACAAAGTAACACAAACAACATCAACACACCAAACAACACCTTACTACATACCTACACACTAGCAAACCACCACATAACACACACACACAATCCCAACATCACTGCTCAAAACACCAACTACACTAATAATCGCATCACTACACTAACAACACTAATGATCCCAACATCACCGCTCAAAACACCAACTACACTAACAATCACATCACTACACTAACAACACTAATGATCCCAACATCACTGCTCAAAACACCAACTACACTAACAATCGCATCACTACACTAACAACACTAATGATCCCAACATCACTGCTCAAAACACCAACTACACTAATAATCACATCACTACACTAACAACACTAATGATCCCAACATCACTGCTCAAGACACCAACAAAATTAATATTTATTATTTTATTATTTATCACCGCGTCCTACTACCCATTCGGGTTACACGCTTAAGTACTAATTACGCTAGTGGATTAGGAATTGGGAAGGTTGAATGTAGAGGAAGTGAACCCGCATTTGCGTGGAGGGAAAGTGTAAAACTATTTAGGAACCCCCCCTCCCCCAACCCAGTTCACCCGACCGAGATTCGAACCTTTATCTCCCCGTCCTTGGCAGTCGAGCTCAACACGACTAGCGCGTTAGCCAACTACACCACCGAGGCGGGTAACCACACTAATAATCATATCACTACTCAAGACACTAACAACACTAATGATCCCAACATCACTACTTAAGTCACCAACACTAATGAACCCAGCACCACCACACAAGATGCCTACAACTCCAGCACAAAACATATGTAAAACACCACACCAATAATCACATCACCAATCTCCAATACAACAATATTGCAATCAATAACACACATGAGGACGGGGAGATCGAGGTTCAAATATCGCTAGGGTGAGCTGGGGGTGGTTTTTCCTAAATGGTTTTCCACTCTCCTAGACGCAAATATGGGTTCACTTCCTCTAATAACTACACGTTTCTAAACCCATGTTTATATGAACTTTCCTTAGTGTTTGGTCGATGGGAATATGCCCCTAGAATATTTTAGACTAGTTAGTATACACCCTGAATTAAGAATTCAATTAAGTGAAAAATTACAACCTGGACATGGGAATCTGTTGTCATTTTTCACTTATTTAAAATGTATTAAGCTATCAGGTCTGATTCTGTGGTTAACCATCACGTATCAGTTTGAATAATACATATGAATTAATAATATAGGGCTTATTAATAATGTTAAATGCTTCAAGGCACTACTGGGAAACGAACTAGGATATCATATACCACCATTTCCAGGTTTTGTTTGTTTTATTTTCTTCAGTTACCGCTGCAAGAGTTATCCAGACCTGCAGGCGGCAGGACGTTAAGAACGAAGTATGGAGAAGGGTGTGTCGAAAAGGGTCGATACCTCGTGTGACCCAGTGACCTCGCTCTAACAGCATCCCTCTCTAGCTCTGGGCTCACTTCAACCCTCATCCCTTCACCCTCACCTTTTCGTTTGAAAACCCTCAATCTCTTGAACAAGTGCCAAAACATGATGCCATTCACTTGTTTACGAAATGGTTTGTCCGAAACGATTACGAATCCTATGATGATAATCATGTTTACACAGGTTAACGTATTTCAGAGAGGAAAGAGATTAAATCTAGTAGCAAGATATTAAGCTGTATAGGTACAGTTAAATAAACCAATAAATTGTTGCATTAATAAATATGTGTATAAATGTGAAGAGGAAATAATTAATAAAGAGTCAGATTAGTTATGGATAAAATATTTAATAACTATACACTGTTTCAATTATTGCACAAAAATCTCATTTGATAAAGTTAACGAGTTATAATATTTAGGAACAATTTTAACTATTAATAACGATATTAGATGGGAAATTAGGAAAAGAATATAGTCAGAAATGCAAGATATTACTCGGTCAATAAGTTGTTGGCGTCTCGCCTGCTGTCAAGAAATGTATAACTCAGAATATACAAAACAATAATTTTACCAGTTGTTCTCTATGGGTTCGAAACCTGGGCTCTTACCTTACATGACAAAAATAAATTTAGGGGGTTCGACAACAGGGTGCTTGGGAATATATTTGGTTCAAAACTGGGGAGTGGAGGAGGTTACATAATAATGAACTACGTACCCTTTAATCATCACCAGACATTGTTAGGGTAATCAAATAATGCAAGTTACGTTGGGCAGAAAAAGCAGCGCGAATAGAAGAAACTAGCGCTGCGTTTACGATATTTACTGGTGTAACATTGAGTTACATTTGAACTCGCCCCCATGCTAAACTTCATACTCAACTCGCCGAAGAATCATACCACCCACCC
>CABFWB010003394.1:0-12951 GCA_902151455.1 Timema bartmani
AGATAGGGACAGGGTATAATGAGGTGGACTGAATAGAACTAGCTCAAGATAGGGACAGGGTATAATGAGGTGGACTGTATCGAACTAGCTCAAGATAGGGATAGGTGGTCTACCTTTGTGAGTGCGGCAATAAACTTTAGAGTTCCTAATGCCACGGAGTAAGTAAATACATACGTAGGCCTACTAAGGATGGAATCTTGAAACCGTCAAATCCTTAAGAATATTTAAAATTTGGGGGTTCGAGACTTGAATCATTAAAAAAAGTTTGTTTTTTAATTTCCAAGATAAATTTGTTTTAGAGCTCTAATAGTGATTATTGGTAGTTCAAAACTACTCTATTTATAATATGAATTTAACAACCAGACCCCAGACCAGTAATTTAACACCTAACCGAATATATGAATGTTAATATGAATGCACTTTATTTAACCAATATTAACATTTAGTTACTATCTTTATTTTTTAGTATTCTATTACTATCCTTTCTTCACCTCTGACAAGACGTGTATTAATCACAACTTGTGAATGTGTAGAATGACAAACCTCCCCCGTGGTTCGGATTCCACGTTAAACTGTAGGTCCTCCATTTCACTCTCACAATCACCTTAACATTACATATTAGCGTAAGTGCGTACAAACCGATCAGGTAGTAAGACGCGGTGCTAATAATAATGATAGTAATAATATTCTATTATTATATTATATTTATATTTCCTCCTATGTTCATAATGTTTCCAAGATTCCGATTTGGGATTCGAAGGTAGATTAGAGATTCGGATTCCTAAAATATTGGATTCGACCCATCCCTAATATATTATACACATATACCATTTAAAACTTATTATGTAATACATTATTTTGGGTCAAATCTATTTTATTTATTTTAAATGTAGATTATAGAATAACATTTATTATGCATTAACAACTTTTGTTTATCTATGATGTTGAAGATAAATTATATTTGGTGGTATGCGAACCAAAAAATGTTGAACATCATTGCTTTAGACTGGTGTTTCCCAAACATTTTTGTTTACGACCCTAAATACAATATTTTTCAGGTATGGCGACTCAATGTACCATTCATTACATGAAGTTTAAATTGGCTGTTATTTTTATATTAATGTTTATTAAATTAAGTTAATTGAATTATTTAAATAACAAAAACAAGATTAATTTCAACATCATTTTAATCAAACAAAATGTAAAACACCATTCATAATGAAAAGGTGAATTTGTTACAATGTCGGTAATTGGTCAAAGAAGAATATTTCAATGACCACTATAATGCTGTTTCATTATTGGGGAGAATTATTCTGAGTTTTTATTTTGTATCGATAAAATATTATCAGCTAAATGGAATCAGTTTCAGTGACTTTTTTAATCCTACAAATATAAAACTACACTATATTTTCCCGTGAAAATTTTACTCGTTGTGCAAAATTGCGTAACTGACAAAAACAGTTTTTCAGTGACAGCCATGATACTGCTTCATTTTGTTGGTGATTTCTTCGAATTTGAATCATATTTTGATGGAGCGAGTACAAGGCAAATCACTCTGAGGATCTTGATCGTTACAAGACTTGAAAATCCTCGTTCACGCAGGCAGGTTATATAGTCAGAATAGGTAAAAGAGCCTTTTCAACTTTCTTCCTTGAGCTGGGTCCAAAATTCCAAGTACAGGAGTGTTTCAAAACGTTATTTACACACTTTTGCTGTTTTTCAGTACTGCAGTAATCCTTCAAAATGTCCCAGTTTGATGAAGTGTTTATAAAAGTAATAATAAGATCTACCCGCGAATTTCAGAAACATCCTTGCGACCCTCATTTGGATCGCGACCCTGGGTTTGGGAACCACTGCCTTACTGTGGATTCACACTTTCACCGAAAAAACCAGTGCAGAACAGAAACATGGTCACGTGACGATCTCTGAACCAATCACAATATTTCCACCTCATCTGCGCAAGTTGTTCTACTAAACTTCAATTCATCGCTACTTCACCCGCTCTGCCCGAGATATTCGGCACGGGAGAGTCAATAAAATCTCAAACTCAACCTCAATCATCTCAAATCAATGCGCATGCGCTGCAAAGCTGGAAGCAAGCAGACAGCTTCGTTGACCTTTGCGAGGAGATTTGAAATAACCCGTTTGTGGAATGTGTGTGTAACCATGTATTTATTGGATTGTGCCAAGACACAGAGTTGTAATTTGAAAACATCCATCGGGAGAATGATTTAAAATATATGTTTATCCACTAGATAGTAAAATATGTTTATAATCAGCTGTTTTAAGTTAGCGTTGCACTGCATCATGGGTCAACATACAGTGTATGAGTTGCTACGCTACTCAAGCAGATTCTGTTCCATATTTTCGGTGAACGTGTGAATCAAGCTTTAGACCATTCGACCATTGGTTAAGTTGAGGCATGACAACATTGATCACGTGTTCAGTACGTCTAATTAAACAAACGAACATTTCCAACAACTTAAAAGGAAATATCAGTGATATCAACACTAAAAACAAGTTTAAAATAGGTCTGCATAAAATTGATCAAATGTATTAGTAACATGCATAGTAACCTTATTAAATAGGGTTACTATGTTACTAATATATTTGTTTGTTTAGCAACAAGTTAGATTTTTTTACTGATTTTAAAGAACTAATACATAAAAAAATTATTATATTAAAAATAATAATGTAAACAAAACTGTTTCTAAATTTCTCATATCAATAGAAAGTATTGTAATAGTGACAATTTGATCTCGAGATTATGAGGACTCCTTATATTTAATGGGTGCCCTACCCAACAAAGTTGATTTTACAATTAATCTGCTTGTCCCTGGCCACATATCCGAAACAGTTTTATGGTTTATTTTCAAAACTAATACCTAGATATACCAGAGCAATAAATCGTGAGAATTTTTTTAATATTTGACCCTAACCTTTAAATTAAGGGTAGTCTAGTTTACTGATGAGTGATTTTATTAATTCCAAAGTTTTAAAAATGGCTCTGATTATTTTGTTCAAACCAATCTAGCATGTGTTTGAACTCCCAAAAAGCACCGTATACCTACTTAGTTTTTGAGTAAAATTTCGTAAAAAGTAAGTTTACAATTGTGCTACTTTTAAAATTTGAATTATTTTGAAGATGGTTATAAGGATTTTGTTTAAAATGTTTATATGGGAAGTGTTTGACATGACAAATAAAGTTCTATACTTGAATTTTGGGGGAAACTTTTTTAAGGTAGTTTATTTATGACTGATTTTTTTTAAATATATAGATATTTTTAAAAATTGCCCTAGGTATTTGGTTAAAAATAGGTATCTGTAAAATCTTTTATATAAAAAATAATTACACATGTGGGTTTTTCTAAAAGAAAATTAAATTATTTCATAAGAGTAACCGAAAACTGCTTTTTGTGAAATTTGAATTTCTTTAAATATAGCTTTAAATATTTTATTAAAAATTGGTATCGGTATTCTATTTTATATGATAAACGATAATGTTTATTTAGTTCTTAAAATAAATTAATTTATGGGTTGTTTAATTACGAAAAATTATACAAAAAAAAATTGAGTTTTTAAAAAATCAGGTTTGAAGATTCTGGTTCAAAATTGGTATCTAGGAATAGTTTTTCATAATAAATAAAAAATACGTTAAATTTTACAAACTAAACATAATATTAGAGCAGTTAACGGATTTTTTTTTAATTTGAGTTTTGTTAAATATATTTTAGAAATTTAATTTAGAATGCATATAATAAGAGAATCTATTGTGATTAACACTATGTTATACCCGCCTCGGTGGCGTAGTTAGCTAACGCAGCCAGTCGTGTTGAGCTAGACCACCAAGGACGGGGATATCGAGGTTCGAATCTCGGTCGGGTGAACTGGGGGAGTTTCCACTCTCACTCCACGCAAATGCGGGTTCACTTCCTTTAAATTCAACCTTCCCAATTTCTAATCCATTAGTGTAATTAGTACTTAAGCGTATAGCCCGAACGGGTAGTAAGACGTGGATGCTAAATTATAATAACACTATGTTATGTTTGTTTTTTACTTAAAAGTAGTTAACTGAAAAAACTTACTTTTGAAAATGTTCTTCCAAGCTATATTACAAAATATGAGAAAGTTTGTGCAATTATGTCGTACAATTTATTGTTATAATAATAAAATTTAAAAAAAATCCACACACAATTATTAATGTTTGATACATTTTTTCATAAACGATTAATAATATACAAGTCAAATTTTACAACCTCTTGAAACACACACATATTTGTATGAACTTTTTTTAATTGTCTGTGTGTCTTCTGTCCACCACTGAATTAAGTCTCACATGTTACGGTAATTTAAAAGTATCGTAGTAAAAACTTAATAGTAGTAAAAAATAATTTTACTAAAATACTTCCTCCCCCGCCCTCAAAACCCCGTTGTGTCCATTAAACTAGGTGGGTCATGGAAATTGGTCTTTCTGAGAAAATTGGGTAACGGTTTTAAGATGTTTGGGAAACACTGGTTTAAGGCGACATTCTCGCAATAGAGTGGACCACCGATGATGTCAAAGATCGATTGTAGAATGCCGATCGTATGTACTGAGGATTTCTTTACTAAATGGTTTCTCACTCTCCTTTCACGCAAACGCGGGTACACTTTCTCTAAATTAAACCTTCCTCATCCCTAATCCATTAATTACATTAGATGATATCCCACTCACCTAAAATTTAGGATACCGTTAACCGGTATTTTTTATCCTCGTTCTTGTTTGAAAAGTGAATCCGGTTAAGGTTCCATTGAAAGAGGTGGCAAGAAAATGTTATGAATAGTCAAATCAGACGCGGGCGGTTGAAGCGAGAGATTTCACGGGAACACACCACCGCTGAATTGAAAGTGTGACAAGGAAAGAGAAGCCCCTGAACGTTCGGTGAGCCGTGGCGTTCCGGTTCACAAGACGTGTCACTCAAACTGTGGGACTGCGCCCACCCACGGCACTTAACCCTGAATGCTAGCCGTGGGATTCAAGACACTTGACTCGCGCAAGCTGGAGGATCTAGTTTACTTACAAATAAGAGCGTAAAAGGGGGGCGGACCCCCCAGAACATGATGGACTCCCCCCGAAAAAGTATGAACTCCCCCCGGAGTATGATGAACTCTCCCCAGAATATGATGGACTCCCATCTAAATAGGATGGACTTTTNCGAATATGATGGACTCCCCCCAGAATATGATGGACTCCCATCGAAATAGGATGGACTCTCCCAAAGAGCAATCTTAAGACCATTAAAGATAAGAACATAGATGGAGTGAGGTCTACTGTTCACATATCTATTAGTAAGACTGTAGTACAGTGGCGGCTCGTGAGTAAACCTCAAGGGAGGGTGCTTTCTTAAAAATTCTTAAATTAGCTAGACAACAGCTTAACTTATATAAACCTTATACCATCCTACCTATATTTAGCTGACAAACTACACTATAAAAAGTATAAAAAGGATAAATTAAATAAAAATAAATAAAGATATATGTAAAAGTTTAACAACTCACTTTGTTCGAAGTTGAAGTGTGTCCATCGTTAAATCCACACACACACACACACACACACACACACACACCAGTAAACAAGAAAATATTTAAATAGGTTCTTAACACTATCTTGAACACTGTATACACAATATAGGCCTACATTAGGAATTAGTGAATTAGTATGTTTATCGTTTGAAAGAAAGATCTAATATTTGGTTTTTGTTTGGTATCTCACGAATCATTTACTGTTCTAGAGACAACATGGCCAAAGCATTTCATCTGTCTTAACTCATGGTGTTTCTTAAGTTGGATTTGATTAATAACCTTCCATTGTTTTTAATTTCAAACTTTTCTTCTAATGATAAAGAACTTAAGTTCAGTTTTTTAATATCGGAAACTTTCACTATTCACTAAAGTAATCGAAAACATGAGCGAAAACGCGTCACACTTAAACGCTATTTAAATCAACTACTTATAGCCAGCCGACTGAACTGCAGCTGGTAGCAGACCACAGTTAAGCTCAGCCCCAAAAACTTGCCAAGGTTGAAGAAAGTGACGTCAGGTTGTCATGGCAACCACTCTGTGACTCATGCAGAGCTCGTGGGGCGCTTCTGAACCGGCCCTGCCACAGAGATTGTTAACACACAAGCTCTTTATGTCACGCGCTGTCGCGATGGAGGTCTACTATTCACAGAACTACTAGTAAGACTGTAGTAACAATAATAACATGGAGGGAGCGAGGTCTACTGTTCACAGAACTACTAGTAAAACTGTAGTAACGATAAGAACATGGAGGGAGTGAGGTCTACTGTTCACAGAACTACTAGTAAGACTGTAGTAACAATAATAACATGGAGGAAGCGAGGTCTACTGTTCACAGAACTACTAGTAAGACTGTAGTAACGATAATAACATGGAGGAAGCGAGGTCTACTGTTCACAGAACTACTAGTAAGACTGTAGTAAAGATAATAACATGGAGGGAGTGAGGTCCACTGTTCACAGGACTACTAGTTATATATGGGTCTTGGGTCTACATTGCTACTACAATTAAAATCTAGTTAAGCATTATGGCTAAGTTTATATTTTGTCAGATTTCCATGTGACTTTCAGCTGTCACTTTTGATAAATAGTATGAATAAGTTACACCTGTATAATAACACTAAAATGTATTGTATATACTTAACGTACCGACCTAGATTATTTAAATTTTATGTTAATTATTGATAAAACTGTGTATTTAGAAAGTTTATCTGAAATAACCACCAACAAAATTAGAATTTTCTTAATTCTGACGAAATACCACATTTTGTGATGAACTATGTCATGAAACCATATCAATTTAAGGTTACCTGAATCAACTCAAGGCTTACGAAAAGTCCAATGAAAATTTATTTATTTTATATATCCATGACGAAATAGAACGTTGCCAAACTATGCCATGGTAGCACATACATTTGAATTAATTTTCCCGATTCATATGTTTTGAAAATGTAAGCATACAATATATTAAATAGATCAAGGATTACGAAAATTCCGATGATAACTAAATATCTCTAAGATAAAGTTTTAAAAAAGCAAATTTGAAAAATAAATGTTCTCGTTACAGTAGTAAAAAGCAGTGAGAAAAAGTTTTGCTTCAGAATGCTCATGATTTCTTATTATTCCTAATTTCCCAATATTCCTAGATTCCGAATATTCCTAGTTTCCAAATGTTCCTAATTTCCGAATGTTTCTGTAATTCTATCCAACCTCCAAATAGAAGTTTCACACACACGATAATGCCCCTTCACCTATTTAATCTATGTAATTTGGTTTTATTCCTATGTTGAAAGGTTCTGACCACCCCCTCCACCCCCGCGACCACTCTTCTAGTGAAATGAAGCTCTGATCACCGCTGAATGGAATTAGTGGGGGTATTGTTGTGTGTGTAACACTGGCCTGTATATACACAGGATAACAAACACTGCCCCATTTGACGGTGCGAGTGGGCAGAGACTGGAGCGCTGACTGTCTGGTCCTAGTGAAGACAGTCTTATCTCTCTACGTGGGGCAGCCTTTTTATAACTCGCTAACCTAACTAATCATCTCTCTTTTTTTTATTATTATGTTCAATGCCAAGGTCATTAAACCCAACAGTTTAATCTGAAGAGATTAAGAAGGTTGTTTTAACATTTCAAGCGCACCCAAACTATATTTGAATATTAAGGTGGGAGGTTAAGGTGCGCGAGTAATGGTGCGAACAGTTTGTTTTTTAAGCACCCGTTCTAGTTATACCCATATGTACTAATTATGCTGATGGTTTTAGGGATTAGGAAGGTTATTTTTATAAGAAGTGTAGCCAAATTTTCTTGTAGGGAGAGCGGAAACCATTTAAGGAAAAAACATCCTTAGTACACCCGACTGAGATTCGAACCTCGATCTTGCCGTCATCAGCTGTCTAGTCTATTGCGAGAGTAAAGCGTTAGATTATGTGGCCACTAAAGTGGGTGATAATATTCCTTGAATATCTGTCATGAGAGTAGCGGCATTAGATTATTAACTTTTTAAATGAAAAAGAAAAGTTGTTATTAAATTCAAGGACACTCTTGACAGATATTCAACAACTGTTGAGGTCACCACGGGAAGAAAATTAAACTATGTATTTCTACTGTAGAAATATTTGATTTATTTTGACAAAAAAAAGATTTGCTATAAGAAACCGAAAAAACACCATTTTTATCACGTTTACTACAAACCTACCTTAACCTGCACTTTCTGAACCGACTGATGTCAGCATACGGCTATAAACTAACTTAAGTCTAGAACACACACAACACCCGGCCGTTAATTCATCACTATGACTGGGTAAACCCTCATCTCATCAATGATAGATATTTCTGACATGTCGGGAATCGAACACGGGTACCTTAGCCTCGTAGGCAGACACGCTAAAGACTGAACTAAGGTGTCTGACTTGATTTAGTTAAAATTAAAATCTATTAAGATAGGAATGTAAGGAACATGAGTTAAGGGCAGTACTTTCACAGTTTTTATAGCAAAACAATTGTTTTGGTCAAAAATAAATAAAATATTTCTTCAGCAAACTTAAAGTTAAATTTTATTCACATGGTAATATAACAGTTGTTAAATATCTATTAAGCATGTCCTGGAATTTAATGACAACCCTTTCCTTCAATTAAAAAGTTCATCATCGAATGCCGCTATGCTCGTGACAGATATTCAACAATTGTTGATATCACCATGCAAAGAAAATTAAACTCTAGGTTTCTACCGGAGTAATATTTTACTTAATTTTGGTCAAAAAAAAGTTTTGATAAGAAAATTTAAAAAAACAACTGTGATCTTAACTCGGGTCACCTACACGCCCAGCTTAGACTTATGTCTGTGTGAAATGATCAAACCTCCAAATTGTCTGACCGATGGAGTTAAGGCCCTGTTCGTACGTCTCACCACGAAGTATCGGATGCTGTGTTTAACCTAGCGGAACTTTTAGAGGAACGAGTCCCGTGGACCCAGACTAATGCAATCTGTATGTCTCTCCTAATAGAATGGGGAGGAGGTTTGGAAGGGGATGGGGGTGTTATATGTGCAGAGGCGGTCGAGAGGCGTGAAGTGGGAGATTTGCGAGGGAGGGTTGGTGCCGCTTTTATTACCCATCCATACCTCCTCCTCCCTTCCCTTACCGCCCGATGGTTTTTGATGATGCAGCATCAGTGCGCTACTGTATTAAATTACACTTGAAACTTCTCTCTCTCTCTCGCTTTATGTCCGGACGAGTTATTACACCCTTGACAATTGTTTTATTACACTAATATTATGTGTGGTTGGGATCAAACACTTTGTGTGCAATTTTTTTTTTTTGACGTGTTACTTTGGCGTACATTGTAGGATGGGGTGGATGGGGATAGGGGCGTCGAGACTGAATTATGGGTAGTACGATTCTTTTATCTTTTTTTTACATCGTTTGCAAATTCAATATTGTTAAAATGGCTTTATGATCGTAAAAAAACTTCAGTTCAGCCGGTTTAGATTAGAACCCTAATCTCCGCTTTACTGGCAATTTAGTTCGTAGTGACGACTTAGACCATGTGGCCACCAATGCGTTGAGATGATATCAAAAGGGGACTATAATTGTTGTTGGCTATACTCTACGCGTGGGTGTTGTTATATCTGTCGAGCTATACTCGATGCGTGAGTGTTGCTATGTCTGTCGAACTATAGGTACTTAATGCATGGGTGCTATCTCTTTGTTAAAAGTGACAAAAAATTATTTTTTGTTACAATCTGTTTGATGTTATTTCTGTCCAGCTATACTTGGTTCGCAGGTGTTATTATTTCTGTCGAGCTACACTCTACACGCGGGTGTTGTTATTTCTGTCGAGCTATACTTGATGCATGGGTGCTGTCTAGTTTTTAAACGGGCTAAAAAAAATTCTGTTAAAATATCAGGGATGCTGTTTATTTATGTCGAGCTATAGGCCTACATAACGAGCGAGTGTTGTCTGTAAAAATAAAAATCTTCTGATACACTCTGTTGGATTTTATTTCTGTCGAGCTATACTCAACTCACGGCTATTATTATTTCGGTCCAGTTATACTCGACGCGCGGGTGCTGTTAGTTGTTTCCGTCAAGCTCTACGTGGTCCGAAGTGTTATTAAGTGACTGCACTCTCGTCCCTCAATGGCCTCCGTTATAGAATCTGTTGATCGCGGTATTGACACTTTGGACAGTGGTTTTTGCGGCCAGACCAACCTCACTTTGGAAAACAATCTGTTACCACCGCCACCAGAGTCGGTCTATAGCACGACATACTTAACCGATTGTAGGCTGGTAACTAAAATAAATTACGAGTATTTAAAATAAAATAAAAAAGCAAACGTAAGGTGGAATAAAAGGGAAGAGAAGGTAAATATTTTTACCATTTTTATAGCAAACAATATTATTTTTTCAAAATAAATAAAACTAGTTGATTGTTGCAGCTATGGATGTAGATCATCACGCTAAAAAGTATTTTAAAAATGTAATGGTAAAAGTTACGTAGAATGAGGCCTCCCTCGACTTTCTAGGCAACTATCCATAGATTTTGGGCTTTCAGTGTTAAGTTTTAAGCAAAACGTATCGTTTTACCTTTCTCACCACGATGAGAACTTTTAAACGGCCCTTCTGCCAGTTATATATCTATTTGCTGCAACATACCACTAAAGTAAGAAATGAGTTATTTTTAACCAAATAGGAATATTTGAGTAAGGTACACAATCATACACAAATCATGGTTTCCATGGTGATGTAAACAAATAATTATTTTACAGACGAGCCACTGCCCACACAGAAGACAAGCTGGATTTGATAGGAAAATTGGTTTTCCGCTGTAAGCTACTACTTTTGCCAATATTCTGAAACCGTATCCTTTAAAATGAGCGTCTGTTTATCAAAATCGGTTCAACCGTTTTCTCATAATTTCAACTACCGGAAATGGACTTGTCAAATTATAATATATATTGGTTCAGCAGATAAGTGTAGTATACTTTTCTGCACATAGCTATTTATATTTTCCATGGTAATTGAGGAATTCAACATAAACTTTCTAAACGAAAGAAAAATCTATGTTCAAGCTCCGCGATTACCATGAAAGTTATTTAAGAACGAATTTGAGGTCACCCATCCGAAAAAAAAAAATTAACTCTATCTTTCTATTGCCGAATTATTGGATTTTCTTTGACCAAAGATATATTTTGATATAAATACTGAAAAAAACAATTCCCTTTACTCGCTTCCCCTACATACCCACCTTAAGGTACGAGACTGAGATGGACGTGTAGAAATCATCAGGTCCTTGAACTTAACATCGAAACCACAGACACAGGTTACTCAATGTTGGCTCAATACCGCCAAAGTGTACAATATTAGTCTGCTAGGAGTTCCCAAGTTCGATTCCCGTGTCCTGGATTTATTTTTCAACTAATTTGAATTGATACGGTACACGTTTCAACGTATTTTATAGTCACGGATGAATATAGCAGACAGTGGCTGAAAGCAAATTATTCTCAACCAGTTTTTAATTAGATGATTAAAACACATAAAACAAACTTTAAATAAATTTATACTAACCTTCTGTTACATTTAAAACGTACAAATGTAATTCCAAAGTTAGAACATTACAATCATAGATGCGTCAAATCCAAATCTAAGAAAACATGGTACACATAATAAGTTTACTTTACTACCATACTTATATGGCTATTGTAAATAGTATAAGCAACTTAATACAGGGAGTTTCGCTTGTCGGCCCTTGAGTTTCACGCGTAACTTTCAAACTAATAGACGTAATTGGTGTATGAGAAGCATTCAGGAGCTGAGAGAGGGTGAAACACCCTGTATTACACGCTTCAGTGGTCGAATGGTCTAAGGCGTCACTTAGACTGGCCTGTCGAAGACGGAGAGATCAGGGCTCGAATCCCAGTCAGGTCTATTGAGAGTGTTTTTTTTTTCCCTAAATGGTTCCCCAGTCTCCTTCCACGCAATTGCGGGTAGACTACCACTAACAATTCTTCCTTCTTCATCCCCACACCATTAGAGTAATAATTATCTTATATGCGTATTACCTGAACGAACAGGTAGTAAGACAAGGCGATGAAAAAAATATATATGGTAATATTTTACATATATATTTAAAATGTATGCATAGTAATATTTTTTGAAACAATCTTATCACTATAACACTCATAAATTCAATTAAGTGTTTAATTAATATTCTTGGGTCTAGTTATTAAGTTAGTCCTATAACTATTTTGGAAATAAAGAAATAAAGCACCAATAATCAATATTAAGCTCTAATATAAATTCCTATTCAAAATTTGCAAAAAAAAATAAAAAAATCAATATTTTGAATCTCGAATCAGATATTTTTGTCGAATCCTCGAATCTCCAAATATCCTTAAGGGTTCAAGTTATTCGAGGATTCGAAAGTCTCCTCACTAATAAATACAATGCTTAACTTTATTTGCTACATTATCATATGGATAGATATTTATAACATAAATATTAAATCATATTTAAAGCACTACTTTTACCTTTTTCTTCGTGAAATAGTTTATACCATGATGTCCAGCCTTAAAAGAAAAACTTTAAACCATTGACACCAATCTTTGGTCGCACCACCCTGCTTTCTTCTTCGGCCCCCCTCAGGTCCCCCCTCCCCCCCTCACGGGGATATTAACCCATGCACAATCACGCCACTGGACCGTGCAAGATGGAGAGGACAATATGGGTCTCCAACCCCTAACTTCTCCTTTAAAAGAAAAAAAAGGTCCTATAACGCCGTTATGGGCTGCTGCCCTAGATCGTTTGTTGATACCTATTCCCCCCCTCCTTTTCCTACCCTCAGACTCAATGTGGGTTGATGGAAAAAGGGGGTGGAAGGCAAAAAAAAAA
>CABFWB010003394.1:13537-42456 GCA_902151455.1 Timema bartmani
CCCCCCCCTTTGCGAATGTTACGTTTAAGAAAATTAAAAGACCTGGGAGGGGAATGTGTGAAATTCGTTAATTTCTAGTCTTATTAAAGATGTTTCTTCAGAGGTAATTTGTCAATGCTTTTGAGACATAAAAAAAATAAAAAAATTGCGTGAAACTTTTTTTTTTCAGGTGGCGAGAAGTATGATTTTATTTTTTATTTTGGACATTTTGTAAACATGACCACCAATTTCTTTTATATTATGTTGAAAGGAAATAAAAAAAAAGCGACCGCTTTGACCAAATTCTTTTGAAGTCTTGATTTTTGTCTAAAAGTCAGGTCTGGCACAAAGACAACTTTCTTAAATTACACAAAAAATTAAAAACTTATCTTTGAGTAAAAGAAAATTCACATAAAAAAAATGTTCAAGTAAAAACATGTTTTGAGGAAAAACAACTTTAAAAAAAATTGCATTTGTGTACAGGGGAGAAAGGGACAAAGTCACATTACACAAATTTTCCAGGGTAACTTTTCATCTCAAACCACATAAGAATACCAGCAAATACTTTTAAAGAATCTATTTAAATATGACAGAGACCTCTTTAACAATAATCTTATTATATTAAAAAGGTATCATGATTGTCTATCAGATAGCAGCACGGACTGAATATGAACTAAAATGGGACTTCCCCCTTTCCCCTTGTACCCTCCATTTTGTATCTATAATGCGTGTAACAGATGCCCGATGTTTCACTCTGTGGTGTATGCAGCAGATTCAAGGGTTATTCCCACAAGTCATTCAATCACAGTGGGATGATTTCTGATTGCCTATATTCGGTAGTATTAGGCGCAAGAGTTGAATATTAACATAAAAATGAAGCTAAGAACCGCTTCGGTGGCCACGTGGTCTAAGATGCTACTACCGTGGTAGACTAGACTGCCTATGACGAGGAGATCAAGTTTCAAATCTCGGTCGAGTGTACTGAGTGGGTTTCTTACTTAATGGTTTTCCACTATCCCTCCAAGCAAATGCGGGTACATTTCCTATAAATATAACCTTCAAAATCCCTAAAGGCATTAACGTAATTAGTAAATAAGCGTATAAGCTGAACGGGTAGTAAGATGCTATGTTAAAAATAAAAGTAGTAAAGAAACAAATGAATGCGAGCCTTTGTATACCCGTTATGTTCATAAATCATACTTCAATTTATCATAAATAAGTTAACTAAAATAATTTTAAGGTTGGCTTGACATTTGTCTCCCCCCTGTCCTACGTGCTTCCTATCCACCCCTTCCCCTTCTTATAACCCACTCGTCTCTTAACACACTATATGTTGAAGTATTATAGGCTCTAGGAGCCACCTCTACTATTTAACCCCTCCGCCGCAAGCCGCCACTGCAGAAAATTTTCTGATTCAACATTTACCAGAACATTTTCATCTTTTTTCATCATCCAAAAACAGATAGACGTGGTGTTAAAAGAAAGAAAAATCTGTTTAGCCATAATCTTAGGAGAGTTGAACCAAAGTTCATTCAACTCAGCAGTCAACCCCCTGAGAGAAGGAAAGGGGTGTAAAAGGAGGGTGGTCGGATGTAAACAAGACTATTGTACGCGTGGTGGCATGTGCGTCTGCATGTGTGTGTGTGTGTGTGTGTGTATTTTGACATCAGTTTTCACTCTGTGCAGACAATGTGCCGTGTGTCGATAGTACCGCATGTGTACAAAGGAGAGTGTGGAGGAAGTGAGGAAGGGGGGAAATATTTATTGTTCACCATGGAGTTGACACGATCTGTCGATCAGTTGCCATGTACCTTCTGGGTACAATACCATGGGCCACGACCTTTTGTACTGTTACTAGTAAACAACAATAAAGAAACCGGCCTTAATTCCAAAACTGTATTTCAAATTTTATATTATGTATGCATTTAGTTCGCCAATATGATGTTTTAGGGAGGGTTAAAATTATCACCAATAGCTATGATGAATTCGATTGATCGTCGTTTGAATTCGTTGAAGAAAAACTTGGAGTAGAAAACTTTAGGTGGGGATGAAGGGTACGGGTGACCTGGTGGTCTAGGGGTAAAGTGTCGGACTTCTGTGCTGGGGGGTCCGGGGTTCAGTCCACAGTCCCGACACAGATTTATCTGATTGCCAAACCCTTCTTTCACCTTTGACAAGACGTGTATTAATCACAACTTGTGAATGTGTGGAATGCCAGAACCTCCACCGTGGTTCGGAAAAGTAGTATAAAACGGCTTGGATTTAAAAGATTGTTAAGATACCGAGCCAAATAAACCAGGTAAAAAAAATCTTCACATGTTGATATCAACAGTTGTTGAATATCTGTCACGAACATAGCTGCATTAGATGAGAGACTTTTTAAATGACGAGAAAAAATTGTCATTAAATTTCAGGACACCCTTGACAAATATCCAATAATGTTGAGGTCACCATGTGAAGAAAGTTAAACTCTATGTTTGTACTAAAGTAATATTCAATTTATTTTGACAAAAAAAAATTTAATATAAAAACTGAAAAAAAAACACTGACCTTTTCTCGTGTCTCCTACACTTCAATCTTAAAAGATTTCATTTTGGGTGGATTTGTATATAAGGCTTTCTCATGTAACGTGGTATTATAGTCATCAGTGAAATCAATAGATGAAGTTTCACTCGGGACATGTTAAAACAATATTTTTTTAGCTCTCAATATTGACAAAATATATTATGTTTTATTATTTTATCGGCATTGATACGATTTGTTTAAAAGTTCCTCTAGACTAAGGAAATGATTCGTCCTCCGATTTTCAGGGAGAATCATCGAAATAAAATGTATGTCCCCTCACTGAGTTTGTCCCCGGTCATAATCCTCTAATGCACTGGTATTCAACCATTTTTGTTCGTGTACCCTCAGATATAATTATCTCTCTTCATCTTTGTAGTCTCAAAGTTGTTGCCGCATAGTGAAAACTTGACATCTATATTAATAAAATGAAGTGTTCGTCGTCTGTCTGTCTGTCACGAGTATTGCGCGATATCTACCGCATGCAAAGGTCTGGGATTTTAAAATTAGAATAACATGTGCACCTCGAAGACGGAATTTAAAATATTTGATTAGATTTAGTTTTTAGTTTTATTAAAAACTGTGCCGGAAAAATAAAATAAAGAGATTTTCTTTCTGAATGTTTGAAACAAAGTAAAGCTTTGCCTGGGGTAGCCACACAATTCATTGCGGGGTTACCCCGGGCAATGTCAGGTACATCCCCTAGTGTATAATCTACATCTGAAATAAATTAAATAAATTACACCAAAAATAATTATATATATATATATATATATATATATAATTTTACGTACCACCTGGGGGTACGCATACCCTAGGTTGAATACCACTACTCCATTTGATGAATTAAAAAGGAAAAAATCAGTGTTTATGTAAATTAATTTAAAATGTTTTAATAAGTCAGCCGCTATAAAGTTTAAACTTTAACTATGTCAACATTGCACAACATCTCATTCGGAATGAATCTTTTTATTAACTTTTTGCTCTAGCTGTACGTAGACTAGTTCACAAATATTATGTATCGTATCCCATCACTTTCGTTATACAGGGTGTACCGTAACATGTGTGACCCACTTCTGTGGTGTACAGGAGACACAAAAATAAATTTAAAAGTTAATATAAATATGTGTCCCATTTGACTTTGTTTCCGAGATATGGTCATGTTTGTACTCCAGTGGAGCTGCTTAACATCATAGGAATAGCTCAAAATGGTCGCCTTCAACCTGAGTGCAAACCTGGTGTCACAGTGTCGTAGAATGTCGCACTCTTTCAAAAATACCAGGTGTTTTGAATAACTCATACAACATTCCTAATCAAAATGTAGTGAGATATAGAGTATGGTATATAAACAGCTTAGTGGAATCACATGAATATAACTCGGAAACAAGAGCAAATTGGACACTTGTTCATTTATTTATTTTTTCATTTTTTTGTGTCTCCTATCCATCGCTGAATCGGGTCCCACATGTTACGGTACATTCTGTATATTATATCTTTCTTAGACCTAATTTACTGACGCTGTTAAATAAAAACGAATATATGAAACATGACTATAAGATGTATCATTTAAAACTTAAATGGTAACTGTGCCCTATTTAAAAAAAAATAGAGAGCCCACTTTAGACTGCAAAAATAGATTAAAAGGCAATAAAATTTGTCATCCTAAAAATTTGTCTTATTTGATTTCTGTCCCCGAAAATCTAGAACGAATGTTCACTTTATTTTAGGGCGACTGTCATTGAAATTGTCAAGATAATAAATTGGCACTTCACCCTAGCCCTGATGACAGCTTCCTTAACCACTTGGCCACATGGGCACCATAAGATTAAAATGCACTAAGAAAATCTAAAAGGAACCCTAATTAGATTATCTTCCTTAAAAATTAACTATGTCTTGTGTACAAAGGTTTTCAAGTACTACGTGTGGTAATTTAAAGAAGATAAAGATTATTTAAAAAGCCATTCATGGGTAATTGTTTCAAATTAGTGTTTGAAAGCTTTGCCTTGTACTATATTACAGAAATTATTTTTTTAATGATAGTAATAATTGCAGTGGTGAGGCGTAAACATTTTTGAAAGGGAATATTGTAAAGTGGCGTCCAATGATGTTAAGAAATGGTTCAATTGAACTCGGTGGCTCAATCAGTAATAAATTTAATACACACTTGAAAGAGGTGATCCAAAAATAGACTGGTAACATGCCGTTTTGATCTCGCGTACTTCAGTGAGCATCATCATGATTCACGCACGCGCACTGTGTGGTACAGAGTTCACAACAGGTTTCATATCCAATCACGTTCGTGGACATTTTTTGCATAATAAACTCAAATTTTAGAATGATACCATTCATAGTACCATTTTCTGTTTAGTTAAAACTATTTTTTTCTTATTTTCAGATCTAGATATTAGAGTATAAATTTGATGGAAACGTTTATGTATCTACTTTAACGTATTTTTACGTTAAGTCACTAAATTTGCAACTGTCACGTTTTTTTTACCAATACCAATATAAATAACCTTAATAATATAGTAAAATATGATCTATGTTGATTGCAAATAAACATGTTTGTATTTTCTAAAAAGCCCTTCGTATCCAGATTGGACTGTAGTACGCCTTGCCACAGAATCTGTATAATAAAAGCAATGTGGTGTATGTTGAGAATTTCTCTCGAATTTCCCGCTAAGATACAAAGTTGAAACTTCACTCATCGATAAATTAAATGTTGTAGTTTCCTACAAAATTCTTAAATCTGAATTTGTTTTTACAAAGTAAGACTTCAGGGTGGATTCAGTTCATCCTTAACACGTGGTACAAGCGTGGAGCCCGCAAATTGATATAGTTTTGATGCGGTTTATCCGTGTGGAGAACGGTTCTAACTGCTTGTAATTGATAATTGGATTGCGACACAAAAAAACTACTTATAAAACCCATTAATAAAACAGAATGAAAGATAATAAGGGATTATTTGGTTAAATACGAAACAAAGTCTGGATGCTAGCATACATTTACTAAAGTTCTTAAGAGTATATCATCCGTTAAGTGTGATTCATGGTAAAGAACTGAGAAGAATTGCAGACGTTTAGAAATACCCAATTATTTAAGAAGTTGTTTGATATTATAAAAATATAATTCTCAACAATATGTAAGGGAAAGTTATCAGCAGATGTATGACCAGTTAAAAAGTTCAAATTTTGAGATTAAAGTTTAAAAAAAAATTAAAAACACTTTACGCGAAAATGTATACTTAACTTACGAGATTAAAACAAAATCTTAGAAATCTTCCTCTATCAAATAAAGTAATGTTTTATAAGATTTTATGTAACCTATCACACATTAAAAAAAATAGACTTAAAATTTAATTTTTTAAACTGGTGGGAACTTTTAGCCTAGATTTTGATGAAAACAATATTTAAAAAAATATCAAACCACTTTATTAGACCTAATAATCCGGGAATTCTAAATGTCTGCAGCTTCTTATTGCTCTCCCATGAAGCCACCCTTAATGATATTTCCAAATAGGAGAAATTTCTCACTGAACCATAGTTTGTGTTTATGTGCTTTGTAAATAGGAAATAAAAAGCACTTACAGTCTGTAATCAGCAAATACAGTGACTCCGCCCAAACCCTGATTGAAAACGTGATTTGTATCGCGAAAAGAGAAATGCGATAGGTGGAAATTTCCAATCGCGAGAACTATGGTTCCTATTATAGTACCAGCAGCATCCTTTAAAATTGTTTATGAAAAGAGAAGTCCATCCCACTAAAGACACGTAAATCCATGCTCTAGAGTACCAAGGCGTTGAAACTCAAGATAACAATCTTCATCATATCTTAAAATGATTTTATTTAAAATACAAACGAGGAATAAATTAATATGGGAAATATTTTGGAATGGATTTACCTAAAAATCAGACACTATTAAAAATCATTAGGCTGAAATTATTTTTGTGTAAAACATGGATGATAACGTTTATAAGAAAAAATTAGTATCGCCAGGAAATAGAATGGAATAAAAATAGTTCCGAGGTTTTTAATAAACAGTATTAAATATTACTAACGCAAGTTTCACGTTTTAAAGCTTATATCAAGCTAGTTTTTTAAATTATGAAATGTGAAAATAATCTCATTTGCCAAAACACGCCGTCGATATTACCCGCTTCGGTGGCCGCGTGGTCTAAGCCCATGAGGCATCACTCTCATGTTAGACTGGCCTGCTGATGACGGGAAGATCGGGGATCGAATCCCGGTCAGGTCTAAATACCACGCAAATGCGACTAGATTACCTATGCTTCCTTTCTCATCCCTACCCCATTAGTGTATTTAGCATATATGCATATAGCCTGAACAGGTAGTAGGATACGGTGAAAAAAATAATTGGTACGTAGGATCTCACAAATTTCTCACAATTTTATATTAAAATAGACATTTACTAAAAAGGCGTAAGATTTGTGAAGTGGAATGAATAGTAGGTCTATACATTGTTGTAAAAACACTATATAAAAGATCATAAATGAAATAATATACACTGTTACTTACTCTATAGCATTAGGAACTACTAGGGATACTGTTACAGAAAAATTGAGAAAAGAGAAACATCTTTGTCCACCAAAGAATATAAGAATCAAATTAATTTTCAAAGACCTGTATTAAAAATAATATATATATTTGCTTATGGTTAAGAAGTTATTTGTTTTATAAAATTTATTTAAAATTAAAGATTTTTTTTCTTTAATAGTAATACAATTTTACAATGATTGATAAGTTCTTCGTGTCTCAAATAATTGTGGAGAAATGATGACAGTTGGAAAATTTCCTTCAAAGTCATTTTCACGAGAAAAAATGAGTGTGTCCATCCTGTTTAGAATGATAAACAGTGTCAGGATATAAAATTTAATCAAAATATTTATAACGAATATTGATAAAATCGATTTTCTTCTCTTTTTGCTCTTCAGCAAACTATCTTTATTTTATAGCTAGATATCTAATTCCAAAAACCCCTCGGGGGAACCTTATGAACACTCAAGATAGCAAGTTTTAGCCCAATCGGTAAAACAGTTTCAGCTCTAGCCTGAGGGCATTGCGTAAATAACTTTTTTTTTTGTTTCAGGGGGTCATGAAACGTTGACATCTATCATAGCCTCGATTTCGACTTTTTTGACGATCACATTGAGAGTTGAGACCTTATGTTCACTTTAGTGCTTGTGAACTGCATGGCTTATTAAAACTATCCCCTTTAATATAAGATTTTGAATGGATCGGTCGCCACACGGCTAGAAGTGACTTTGATTTTGTTGACATTTAGTGCGGTTTTTTTTTTAATGCAGCTTAAGTTATCACATTTTCTTTTCTTCAAATTTTTTCCCGTCCTAGCCCCAAACCTCAAGTTGGAAGAGTTGAGCTACAACACAATTTTCAGAGAAAAGGCCATTAATTATAAAATAATATTTTTGTTTGCGTTTTTTTAAAGGGTTATTACAGCATGTTATATCTCGTATTTAAAAAAATTACAAATACTTTAATGGGTTTTTCTCCGACCACTATTGCAATGCATGCCAAGGAACTACACTCCAATTTTTAGAAAATACAAACACTCTTTTTTTAGGTCAACAGTGATAATATTTTAATATATTATTGATGATATTTTATAAGTATTGATAATATCTAACGAAAGTGACAACTGAATATGACACGACTTGAAGTATGTATAGTATTTTTTTAGCAGTCAGATAAAGACTCTTTCTATGAAATTTGGATTGTAATATACCCTCCTTTATCACTAAGTCTACTACCTTTGTTGTTACCGCTTGTCTTATCATCCGATGACTGGAACGAACAGTTAGTTATGTACTGAGATAATCACTATACTTAGAAATTGCTAGCGTACTCTAATCTAAAAGAAAATGTTCAGAATAAATACCTTTTAAAAAACCATAAATTAAAAAAAAGCCATCGGTTGGGGAAGCGGACTAAATATAAAGGCTTATCTAATCTGGTTTGCTTTAGACGGGAAGCTATGGGCTCAAATCTCGGCTAGGTTTACCGAGGGTGCTTTTTCCTAAATAGTTTCTCACTCCCCGTCGAAATTCTACCCTTCTCATCCCTACAACATTGGTGTAATTCAAATGCGTAGAGCGCGGATGGGTAGTACGACGTTGTGAACAAAAAAAACCCCCAGAAACAGCTCAATTGTGTTTGATAACAGACGTGGCTATAAAACAGTGGTTTCAGCGCCAATATGCCTAATCGTACGCGAATTTTCATGGAGAAAGAGTGAAAAACTATTTGCGGAATTCCACTCCCAACTACACCCAACAAGGATTCTAACCCCTGCCCAGTCCAATCTATTGCGAGAGTGACGTCAGAATCATCGACCACTGAAAGCTAGTGTTGTCTTGTGGTCTATACTCGAAGGATTTCCCAACCTTTATAAACCAAAGAAGCCACCAGAAAAAAATACATGCCGGAGTCCTCCTAAAATATTTTACACATATATTTTAAAAATTCAATAAGAGCAGTTAAATATTACAAGTACAAATTAATGAAACACACGCAAAACATCACATGTAGGACTACTGGCTGCGTCTTTGGCAAATGTCCTTTATTTAGAGCTGAAAATATTGTCAATCTTAATTAATAATAATAATATTTAGCATCGCGTCTTACTACCCATTCGGGTTATACGCTTAAGTACTAATTACTCTAATGGATTAGGAATTGGGAAGGTTGAATTTAGAGGAAGTGAACCCGCATTTGCGTGGAGGGAGAGTGGAAAACCATTTAGGAAAAACCACCCCCAGTTCACCCGACCGAGATTCGAACCTCGATCTCCCCGTCCTCGGCGGTCGAGCTCAACACGACAAGCGCGTTAGTCAACTACGCCACCGAGGCGGGTGTCAATCCTAATTACTGATATTTTATACTGTGGAAAATAAATAAAGAATTTTCTAAAGTGGCCCAAAGGCTCCGCGGAGCACAGTTTGACAAACGCCGAAATTTGATGTGTCGCCTAGTAGTAATAAGTCTATTTTCTGAAGCCATCTATTTTAAGAAGAGATATAATGGATAAAGGAATGTGTCTCTAGTTGATCACTGAAGATGGCGTGACTAAAGGAAGGAATGTCTTCTGCTTCAGCCAATGGGATTGGTTCAAAGAAACCATCACAAAATATGGTGGATTGGACAACAGGGATTTCTAAACTAAAGACACAAATCTACGAGTATCATAAACACAGATGGACGAGAATTTCTTAATCACCTACTACCGATCATTAATCTGAATAAACACATCCCGACATCATAAACCAATTTTCTAATTGGTCGTGAAATAAAAACTAACAAAATAGTAAGCATTTCCGTCGAGTATTTTGTTGTATTTTATAGCCTTTCTTGAATACAGGGTTTTGATTTAAAAAAAAAAGAAGAGATAGATGATTAGGTTAAGTCGAACACTCGACGATCTTTTTTTCTTAGCAGGCCAGACTAGTGATGGGGTAATGGTGAGCTTAAGAGTATTATTTTAAATGATTGGTCTGAAAATATGTACACGGGAGACTAGCTGGTATTTTACGATTATCACGTCTTGTTAAATTAATTAAATTTTACCAACCTAATTTTTTATAGGCGCCTGCAAAGAGAGGGAGAGAGGGAGAGAGAAAATAAAAGAGACACGAAATGTCTTAAAAGTGCTTCATTAAAGAGAAATGCTTGTCTTTGATATATAATGTAATTATATCTTATGAAACATGCACGTACTAAACATTTTAAATTATATCTTTGGTTTGCACGTCGTTTTTGCGTGGAAGTAATGGATTCTAGGATTCGATTAATGAATAAGGTAAATATTTAGTCCAACTTTTATACAAATTAATACAAAAAAATAACGATAAATTTCTTAGAATAAGTTGAAAAATATTTATACTATCATTCACATAGGGCTTTTTTTTTACTACCATTTCCTTTAAAATAGGGTTCTTTTAAGACATTTTATTTTTTATGGCAAATAGCTACTCTTGGAGCGACAAGAAACTTTAGCTGTTAAATTAGGAGTTTATAGGCCTATCTATGTCTACTGGTGGAATAGCAGTGCAATATTTCGTTTGAACGTAAAATTTTAAGTGGCGGTAAAATTGACAATAAATGTTGCCAACTTGGAGTTGTGACTTCATTATTGCGAGAAATAAACTTGTGCGTTTGCGCGCGCTACAAGCCATACTGCCCTTACGGGCTAACCACAACTTGCTCAAAACAAGAAGGTAATAGATTTTCTTTTTTAAGTGATACAACTAGTTTCCCCACCTGGAGGGAGAGAGCAGATTGAACTATTAAGGCGGGAGTGTAGGAAACGCGAGTGAAAGGTAGTGTTTTTGCAGGGGTTTTTTTTATAGGAAAACATTGTTTTTGGTTAAAATAAATCAAATATTTTTCCAGTAGAAATACAGAGATTAATTTTCTTCATATGGTGACCTCAACATTTATTGAATATTTATCAAGGGTGTCCTGGAATTTAATGACAACTTTTTCTCTTCATTTAAAAGTTTCTCATCTAATGCTGCTATGCTCATGACAGATATTCAACAACTGTTGATGTCGCCAAGTGGAGAAAATTAATATCTATGTTTCTATTGGAGCAATATTTGATTTATTTTGGCCAAATAAAGTTTTGCCATAAAAATGTCAAAAACACCGATTTTATTTCACGTTCTCTACATCCCCACCTTAAAAGACATAGCTATTGTCGTGAAGGTAAAAGGGGGAGCAATTAATAGAAAATACACCCAATAAAGCCTGTGAGAATCAACGATTTTAAATTTCGAATAGAATCGGAATATTTTATTATTAAATTGAATCAATTCCAAGTCGAGTAGTTTGAAGTGAAAATGCGACTGCCAGTCTGGGTTATATGGGTGTATGAGGGAGGTTGAATTTAGAGGAAGTGTACCCAGATTTGCATGTAGAGAGAGAGTAGAAAGCCATTTAAGGAAAAAAACACCGTCATTACACCCGACCGATATTCCAACACCGATATCCGCGTCATCGGTGGTCCAGTCTATTGTAACATTGAAGCCTTTTAGAGCAGTGGTTCTCAATATGTGGCCCACGCAGGATATGACCCTGGCCCGAGGTAAATAAATAATTAAACCCGAAAAAAATATATGTATAACCCAACAACACTGTTTTACACCGTACGTAAATATTAAAATAAAATTATATTTTTATAATATTACGAGGTACTTAATTTTAGTTTTGAATATAGACCACCAAATTAAGTGTTCATATCCTCTGGTCCAATCCACGAAAAGAATAATAATGATTGTGGCCCTTAGGGAGAATTAATCACTCACTGCCTTATACCATACGACCACCGAAGGGGGTTGACTTGACGTATAATTATATTAAAACAATTGTATTGGTAGCTTGTAAAATTTTCTTCTTGTTTAACTCTGACTATGGTGATGATTCAGCCCCCCCGCCCTTCTCCCCAATGAGAAATATCTTGGTCGCGTGTGAAGAGGATTCCTTCCATCTTTCGTCTGAAGAGGTAACAGGGAAGACTAGTGTTGAGGAGGTCAACGGACACCAAGAAGATAGAGGAAAGGTGTGTATGTATACATATATGTGGCCGATTGCATCACCTGTTTGGTAACAGGCCCGAAGCAATACAACGCCACCTCTGTATCAATGTGGCCGAGTTTAGTTCCGCAGGACTGTCAGTTACTCGAGACACAAAAGACCCGCCCGCAGCGAGCTGCTAAGGTGGCTTTAGGCCCATTGCTCGCTCCCAGTCACAAACGGCCGCGACCGACTGTGAATTGTTAGTTATTTGACTTTCTCATGTATAGAAAAACTATTGTATTCACGAAAGAAAAAAAAATCTAACGCGAGAATATGATGGATCTTGACGTCTTATGTGCCAACCGAACTAAAATAAATGTGTCTTACGATTATTACGTATCTTTACCTGAGCCTACAGCCAAAACAATTTTATGAATTTCGTTTATACTTTATATTTATATGTGTATAGTCATACCTTGAAGCCAACTCATGATTTTAATTCTACCTCTAAAAAAAATTAAATTTATTTTTCCGAATAGGCTTGGTTATATTTGAGAATATAATTTATGTGAAAATATTTTTATTGTTATATTATATTTAAGAATATAATTTATGTGAATTTTTTTAAATTTAGGTTATTTGAAAATATAATTTATATGAACTTTTTTTTTCGAAACTATTTGAAAACTTTTTTTCTACTTTACATAATTATGATTACTATTTTTTATCATTCTGTCAAAAATTGATATCTTGGTTGTGTTTTATATGAAAAATAAAAATGTATATGTTTACTTGTTAAGATAAAAAGTGATTTGAGGTTTGTTTACTGATTCCTGATGTTTGAAAACTGTCACAAACTATTTGATTCGTAACGATGTCAACATTTTTCTATGTTTCGTATACCCGAATTACAAGTATTATTATGATGGAAATACAGCAAATGTATTTTATAGAAACGTATTGTACAGCCACAATAAGTTAAACCATAACGTGATGGTTCAACGCACCTTCTTCTAAAACCAGATGACAACCCGCTCCCCTTTATCTCCCCACAAAAATAAATCCGCAATAAAACTAGGTAAACCTAGTTCATGAATCATGTGTCAACAGCAAGGAACATCCAAACATTTGACAATTCAAAAGCTAACGAAGAATTAACGGTTTCACGCACGTTACATTTTTACGGATGCGTACAGCAAACCGTTCCTCCAACCGTATGAAATGGGGTGTGAAATCGATCGATAGGCTTGATAACAACTTTTAAAAATGTTTCTAGACGAAATATTTTCACACATATTTGTTTCGCTCGATTTTCCGTTGAATAACTTTTGCGTCGACTCGTGCCCGTATATTTGCAAGGAGGGGAAAACATTCTGCTAAATTCTTTTGTAGCTACGTTCTAAACGATTGTAGTGACGGTTTTACGGACTCATGAACGTAATCTACTGTGCCGTAGTTTATTTTAACTACCTTTTTTTTTGCCTCATGGAAAGAAAAGAGAGTCGGCCGTTTTATGCCCTAGAGTCTGAGATCAAATATTTAGGTCTAACATGAATTTAAATGAAACGGAAGTATGGAAGAAAAAATCCCAATTGCTAGTAAATTTATACAACCGCAAAGGTTTCTAAATAAATCCACAGCAAGAAAAACTGTCCCACAACAAGGCAACATTTTTAAAGACAACTGATAAGAAAATATGAAAAAATTATTAACAAAAATATGTCACGATCTTCTTTTATTTGAGATAGAACTTTTTGAACCGACTGATTACATGAACACAAGAGTTATTTAACCTAACTTAAATCTAGAAAATACACAACACAACCCCTGGGCGTTGTTAATTCATCGCTGTGAAAGGGGAAAGCTACTTTTCATTAATGATTAATTTTTCGGACACCAGGAAATGAACCAGGTACCCTTAGCTTAGCAGACATACATGATACTGACTTAGCTAAGGTGTCCATCTATGTGGTGATTAATAAACCTTAGTGATTGCTTGCATACCCCCTTAAATCCTTAGAGCCACAGTACCAAGATTTGGGAAGCACTATTCTGATTTTTTAAAACCAAGTAATTAGACCAACTATATTCTTTTTAATAGATTAATAAAAATTAAGCATGGTTAAAATTAAATGGTCACTACAGAGTAGTATTTAAATTTTAAATCGACACTTATAATTTGTATGTGTGTTTATGATTAAAAATGATACTATTTTAATTTAGATAACTCAACTCGTTAATGTAATTGTTCACTTTCTTTACAATTTTTTTTAAAACTGAGTTTTACTGCCCAGTCGAGTTGTATGCTTATGTACTAATAATTTACTCTAATGCGTAAGGGATGAGAAAGGTTGAATTTAGATGAAAGTAGTCACATATGCGTGGAGAAAGAGAGAGTGTGTGAATCCCTTTTAGGAAAAACTACCCTCATTGCATCCAATAAGGGATTGAACCACGATCATCCCACTGTTGGCAATCTCATCTATTGTGAGAGCAATGCCTTAGACCATGCGGCCACTGAAGTGGGTTGTTTTTATTACCAAGCTTACTTATCTTTTACTTGTTATTTCGGATTTTACGTGTTTTTTTTTAGTTGTTGAAGGTTTTAATGGCGTGAATATAACATGTGAGACGCATCGGGTCGTGTCGAGGAATGATCCCGTGACCTTCCTTACCCAGAGTCACATGATCTAACCGCGCGATCAACCTTGTCGGCGAGATCATCATTAATATATAAAGTTATGTTAGGATCATGTTCTTGTTAAAACACCATATCGGAACACGTTCTCGTGTTCTTATGATAGAACTTTACTAAAATATAAATGGTTGTTTTTCTACCAAAGACCATTCATTACAAGTAAACATGTCTATGTAATAGTCAATGTTTTTAAAACTAGGATTGCCTATGGTACCTTAAAACTTTATAGAATTACTTCTAACTTAAGATAATATATTTTTTATGATTTACCGGTTTATAAAATAGGAGAACATTTAAAGAACATAGATGGAAATTGGTAGGCCTAAGTTGAATATGATTTTATAATACATATCAATATAGTAGAACATTTAAAATTACATAAAACACGTTAAAAAAGTAAGTATAAGTAATTGCAGTGCTAGAAAATATAATAATTGATAGAATAAGTTGAAATAAAGTTCATTGCTTGATATAAATTAAATTCTATGGTATTTAAATGGATAAAATAGTAAGCTATTTTCCGCATCCAAATATCATATTCCTTCAATTTAAAAACGACACCTGGTCACAGGAATCGAACCCGGGACTTGGTTTGCCAATAGCTCTAGCCACTTTGCTACTTAAGAGTCATCCCATGTCCAGGATCATTCTTCACTCATATTTTAAAATGGGCGTGTAAAAATCATCATCTACATGTGTGTGATCAATTAAGATCACGAGCTATCAGATAGCGCAGCCACCTTCGACTCTGTAAGGCTTAATGATGCCAAATGTACAGTACAATGACAACTGTACGAATGCTCATATTATGATGGATTAAAAAAAACGCTATTATATTTGTTAGTTACGGTTAAAGCCGTCTCTAAATATTTATTCTAAGTCCTAAGATATAACGTTATATGTCTATTATTATAAATTGAAAACATGTTGAGATAAATATAGAAAAAAAAATCATTGATTCAAATACAAAATATAAGCCCAACAAATTAATAAAAAATATTCAAAACCATTTAAAGTTAAAACAATTAAATATTAAAGAAATAAGTGAAAAATAAGGGAAAACGATTGAAGAAAGCGCTTTTTATTTAAAAAAAATTAAGTGAAAAAGAAGTGAAAACAAAAGTTTTATGACACACTTATTTTTTCGTTACGTATTTAGAACCATCCAGAATACCCGCATCTAACTACACAAAGTGAGTCGGTAGAAGTAAGCCAAAATTTAGTGGAAATGTACCCAAATTTGCAAGGGAAGAAGAGTGGAAAACCATTTAAGGAAAATAACCTCAGTGGCTCCCTGCTGGAAGTCGAACCTCAACCTCCTCATCTCCAGCAAATCAGACTAGATGGGCTCGATAATTAGACGACTCTCCCACCAATTCGGGTCACGTCAGCAATTAAATCCTACTCTCACACTGTTATTATTAAAAATGTTTTCATTAATTTTAATACTATAACAGGTGTGAGACATTTTTTAATATAAATTTGAAGAAAGGAGAGTTACACATATGGGTATCTTTGTTTCATTACTTGGGTAGACCTCAAATAACTGTGAAGACTTTTTTTTAGATATATTTATTAATTGAGGATCCATCATTTCTGGTAATAAAGTTAATCATCTAGTTTTTTTATTGCCCTAAGTTAAGTAAGTTTGTAAGTCATGTATTGATATAGCCTTCAATTAAGTCCACTTAAAATATGTTAAAACTATACACGACGTCGACAATCGTTGAGCGCTTTCCGGCCTAAAGTGACGACGTTGTTGCGAGTGTCGTTGGAAACCATTCCACTTGACATTGTCGCGAGTGACGTTGAGCGCCGTTCCACCTGAAGTGACGGCGTTGTGGTGAGCGGCGTTGAGCGCCGTTCCACCTGAAGGGATGGATGGAGTGGTCACCCGTGGTGGTGCGCGGGAAATCGCAGCGAGTGGCATCTGGAGCCGGAGCGGGGTAGTTTTTCCCACGGTCAAGAGGCAGGTTGGTCGGTGTATGGCGGGTCTAATCAGTTTTTCACAGCTAGATGGTGGTGGTCCGTGGGGAAGAGGTATATGGGGGGGGGGGGAGCCCCCGTGTTGTCAGAGCACGGGGGAGATGTCCTCCAGTTGTCTTTGAGCCTGGCGGCAGCATCATCTCTCGCTCCAACGAACACCTCGGCGCATCTCCGGGACATTCACAACTTCAATCTCTCGCTTAGACAACTCTGGGCTCAAACCTACTGCTTATGCAACACTGTATATTATTAATTTATTTTCAAGCATATAACCCAAACGCGTAGCTAGACACGGTGCCCAAAAAAAATTATGTTCATAAAACTTATGAATGTTTAATAAATGTCTATATTCTTAGATAAAGGCGAGATAAGCACTGTATCATTTATTTTAATTGGACTTAATTTTCTTCTAATGTTTAATTTGGACTAATTTAAGATTTTAATTTAATAAAATTTCATTATAAAATCTTCGATTTTGAAATTGAGAATTTTGAATTCAAACAGGCTTAGCTATAACATGTTGTCCAGATATAAGTAAAACAAACAAAAAATAAATATTACGACACAATCCTACACACCGTAGTATGTTTAAGCTTGAAAAAAAAAGTTTTTTGTAAACCACCTTCGAATGATTTATATTTTTATAAATATAAATATATTCTTATTTATCATGAAAATTATTCCCAGATACTGATTTTTACCACAATCTTAAAGGAGCTTTTAGAAATATTTCAAATTTTCATGATTTATTATTGTGTAAAATAGTCCCCAAATACCACTTTTTGAATAAAATTTCTAAGAGTTATTTTCAAAAAAATTCAATTCTCTCAAAAATCAGTCAACGCTAGACCACTATTAAATGATATTTTAAGAACAACCTAAAACATACAATTATTTATAATGTAAAAAACACTTGACAGATACCCATTTTGAATAAAATTCCTATAGTCTAGTAATTTTTAAAATATTCAAATTGAAAAAAAACAAAAAAAAAACAGTCTTAGGTAAATTATTTTTTTACCCAAAAATCTAGTATATAATGTTGTTTGGGAGATCAAACACTTCCTAGATATACATTTTAAACAAAATCGCTAAAAGCCATAGGCTCAAAATAAAATGAGTGTTCCTAGGTATTACTCTATATTCTATTACAGCTGGATATAAAAATGGGACAAAATCCATCAAACCGTTTCAACCTGTGGCCAGGAACAAACAGACATATATTGGGGTGGACAGAATTGTGAAATCCACTTTCCTAAGTTCGGACACATATACAACGTAAAGATCAACAATAATTTTGTGGTCGAAAATTTTTCCGATTACACTACTTTCTCATTATATGATAAAATAAAAAGGAGGAAGTAATATTAAATTTTAAAGAAAATTCCAGGGCACCTTATTGGTACCTATATTAAATGCAGATGTGGTATATCATAAAATGTTAGTATATTTAATTCTCTTCACACTTGAGGTGTAATCTTGTGCTAAATAACCACTAAATCGATATATGTTCCAGTCCAACACCCAAACTCAGTTAGTAGCGTGTCTGTCTAGTGAGCTAAGGGTCCCGTGTTGGATTCCCGGTATGGCCGAAAAAAACTATCATTGGTGGCATGTGGGCTTACCCTTCCACAGTGATGAATTAATGACTGGGGGCTGGATATTGTGTCTGTTCTAGATTTAAGTTAATTAATAAGTCATGTGTTGATATAATCAGCTGGCTCAAAAAATGCACATTAAATACCTCAAATAAATGAGAAAACGGATTTCCAAACTCTACCACCAACCCGTCCCAAATGAAAAAAACATTATCTCCTTGACTATTAAAGTATGTGACCAGAACAGCATGAAAGAAACGCAGGTGGCCGTACTCCCCCTTTTGTCCCGTCGGCCCTCATAAGCGCTGTGTTTTACTTTCTATTTATGATCAGCAATTCATCTTTTTAAAGAAACATATGTTATAGTTTTACTACCTATGTTTCTTTTTATCAAGTTTATAATATTTTATTTTTAAAACCGGGCCTTATCCTTTTTTGTGGAAGGAGCCTAAAGCGAGGTAATTCACCAAACCCTTTAGTAATAATTATAGTCCTAGAAAGTAAACAAAATAAGGCAAGTAGTTAAAATAATATTGTATTTTAGATAATCTCTCATTCGCCTGACATCGTTTATGACTCTGGTAAGGTCGTTATTATCTGACTTATATAGTGTCTATAGACGACTACAGCCGCCAGTAAGTCCGCAACACACACACACACACAGGCACATATGGCGATGTTCTTATACATAAACTAGTCGTGCTTTAAATGACGCTAATAAATTATTAAGCGTGTAACTATAATGACTCTGAAACTGATCAGCCAATAAACGTGTTTCCCGGTTGATGAGGATAGACTTATTCGGCTCGTAGCCTGTAATTATATGGTCTTCATTAAGATTTTTTTTTCCACTTGATTAAAGCGGCAGTATCAAGTCCGGATTTTTTTTTAACGATAATAGATCTGGATATTTTGTTCAAGCGATACACATGAAAGCAGCACTATCAGTGGCGGATCCAGACGGGATGCGTTCGTCCCCAATCACCTCATATAGAAATTAATCAAAAATATTGAAATATATACCTTAATGTTGTAAAGAATGACAATATTTCCCCTGCCCTATCTCCTATGTGACCTGACCAATAATTATTTAATTTTAGCTTATATATGCAGAAAATAAAGGGGCTTAAAACTAAAACTTTACAGTAATTATCTTGCTAAATTTAGTATCATAACCAAGTACTTGTATTAAAAAACATATTTTTCCTATTAATACTTTTGTTGTGACAGTGAATTTTTATTTTATGTTTTTACTTTCTCTCTACTCTCCGAAGAGAGGATCATTGTGATCATCAAGAACAAAGCTCGAGATTTTGATAAATTGCGACGTTTCATGACCACTTGAAATAGGAAAAGATGTTTTTGTGACAACAGTTTGTGTTTGTACATCTCAGACTAAAACCGAAACCATTTTACCGACTGGGCAAAAACTTGGTATTTAAATTTTAATATAGTTCCCCCAAGGAGTTTTTATGATTAGATATCAAACCCTGAAATTAAGGTTAATTTACTGAAGGGCAAATAAAAAAAATATTTTCTCAAAATCCATTCTAACAATTTTGACTAAATTTGGTATCTAAGAACTGTTTAACATTACACATTTTCACCTGAAAATGACTTTGAGGGTACTTTACACAAGTGAAAATTTTCAATTTTGACCTTATTTTTGCAAATATTTGAGATTATAAATTACTTATCATTGTAAACTTGTAGTACTATTAAATTTATAAATTTATAATTTGAAATGATTTTTTAATAAGCTAATAGTTTCTGAGCCATAATCAATAGCCTATATCTATATCTATATATATTTTATCCAGGTCTTTGAAATGTTAAATATATTGCTGTGTCCTTTGGTTCCCATTTCCTCAATGTTTCTGTAACAGTGTGTATTATCTAATTATGCTTTTTGGTTGAGCGTTTATTTGGTTTGTTTGGTTGAGTGTATATTATTTTATTTCACAAATCCTATGAGTTTTTATTAAATGTAATACTTTTTCTCGGTTAAAGAGAGATAGATACATTCTTTGCGGTGCACCACACAATTTATTTTATGAGTGGTTGATTCTAATTTTTCAAAAGACTCGCCTCAACAATTGTGTCCTGTTTCCAGAGATTCTTCCCCCGTGCTAACCACTCGACCATCATACCCCTTGGTGTACAAGATCTCAAGTTGAGCCCTACACCGAGTATAGTCGCCAGACCAAGCCCGCACGTGTGCGACATTGCCCCCCACCCTTTTCTCAACGGGCCGTGGGTAAAAGGTTGATGATATTCTTCGTTCCGTAGCTCGCTCGAGTTGCGGTCCATCACCAAAAAAAAAAAAGAAATAAACAAAAATAAAGGGAGGAGGGCAAAGTTTTACTAGATAATGCAAAAACAAAACAAAAAAAACGCGACCGCATCTAGATGTTGGTAATACTGTAATAACACGGATCGTGGTCGTGTTTGGGTAATGGTGTAATAATACCTACACGGTCACAGTCATGGCGTCCGGTCCAGGTAGGAAGAGGCTAGAGGAGAGGGGTACTACAGAGGGGGTAAGAAGATCTCACGAGAAAGACGACAGGACCTGTGACGGTGAGACTCGACTGATGCTACCGTTCTCACCTTTTACAACGTCAAACTGAGGATATTCTTCGCCGGGCATATTATTTTGTTTGACTACATCTTAAGGGGTGCTCAAGTATTAAGTAAGCACCTTTTTGGCCATTTTGGGCCACCTAATCCAAATAAGCAAACGCCCAACACCCCACACCCCACCCTCCCCCATCTTGCGTACGTTACATCTGTCCATTTTTTTTGGTAATTTTTTTCACAGGAATAAAAAAAAAAATTATGCAATTTATAAATTTCTGGTTAGTATTAAAGCAAAAGTTTATCCTGGGCCAATTTGTTTACGTCTTTTTGCCCTCTTCTGCCAAATCGTCTTCTATCTTATTCATGTACTCTACTCTTGGTCTTCATTTCTAATTACTCCCTTCTACATCTTCTATAGTAATCATTATCTTCGTAAAATTATCATGTTTTAGTATTTGGCCTACCATATCAACTCTTTTTTGTTGTATACCTTACCAAAGTTTCCTTTCTTCATTTGCTTTTCTTAGCCCTTCTGTATTTGTTAAGTTACGATCTCCAGCAATTATATTTTTAACATTCGAGATCAATTGCCAAAAATTGTTCAATTTTCGTTCTAAATATATGAAAAGTTTGGCAGAAAACGAGTGTGTGAACCGCTGGGGTTTTTTTTCCTAATAAAAACGAACACACACACTGGAGATCTCTTTTACGGACGCGCATTTGTCGTCACTTTTAACAACGCGTCTTCGACACAAGATATAAAGTCAAACACTGATACCATTGCTGAAAACAAAAGTTTTCATATTTTTGAGTTAAAATGGAGAGTATGTCTTAAAATTGTGTATAGTATTGCTTTTCCTTTTTTTCTATAAAAATCATTTCAATTTTTATTTTTTAAACTGAATATGCTGACAATTCACTGGCATGTATCGTATCAGTAGTCAAATGCTCCAAGGCAGGATTATCAAAAGGGTCACATTGAAAAATCTACTCTGTCTTACTACCTGTTCATGTTATACGCATATTTGATAATTACTCTAATGATGTAGTGATGAGGAAGAAATCATTTTAGGAGTAATATACCCGCATTTGCGTGGAAACAAGGGGTGGGAAACCATTTAGAAAAAATTAACCTCAGTAGACCCAACCGAGATTCGAACCTCAATCTCCCGATCAAGATTGACGTCTTAGACTATTTGGTTACCGAAACTGGTTTGTGACTTATTAAATTACATAATTTAATTAACAAAGATCCATTTTAGGCTCATATACCAGTGACCTTTAGTTTCCCGGGCACTTAAATGATAATGGTCAACCAAAATATGTGGGTTTTTTTTACGTTTCAGAGTGTAAAATGTCTACGAGTCTATATTTTGTTTATAGAATCATATAAAATAGTTTTGTGTTCATTCCAGTAAACATCAAACTCGTGTATTTTTAAAGGTTTTTTCAATATTTAACCTAAGCGCAACATCTGATTGTAGATATCTCAGCTACCTAGGCAGCCCCCTTGAACCTCCGTGTAAAGTCGTTCGGAAGTTTCCCCTCGACCTGCTCCCGCGAGACGAAAGTTCACATCGTAAGGATATGAAAAGAGGATCCTTGAGACAGTGAAGTTGTAGTCACGAGCTTCTAGAATAACGAACCATACCCCGGGACCTTGTTGAACCCCTTCCGACGTTTTCCACTCGAATAGATCCGCGACACAAGACATGTCCGTAAGACCACAACAGATTGGTGTTTGAGTTACAACAAAAGGCTCTTTTTTTTTTATCCTTACCGTTTGTTCCTGAGAACAAAGTACTGATGAGGACGTGCCCCTTTCAGTACAGTACAGTCACACTATACCACCTAGCTAAATAGTTCACCAAGTTTGTAACACCTAAGGGTGCCGCCTACTCGAAGGGAACTGCCCATACACTACGGAACAAGGAGTCCGTTTTTTTTGTGGACCTTAAACACAGTGTTTTTTAGAACTACCTATTTGTTTAAAAGGATAATTAAAGCTAAAACCCATTTCGGTGACAGCACGACCCAAAATGTCACATCCACAATAGAATAGACTGCCGATAGATACGGGGAGATCAGGGTTCGAATCTCAGTTGGGTGTACTGAGGGTAGTTTTTTCTAAACTGTTATTAACTCCTCATACGCTAAATTTGGGTAAACTTCCTCTAAATCCAACCTTCCTTATTTCTAATACATTAGAGTAAATAGTACATATTATGCGTATAAGCAGAACGGGTGGTAGTGACCGCTAGAAGTGAGTTTAAGGCTATTTTCGTGGTTTGTAGGAGTTTTAAATTGGGGTAAATATTTCAAAGATTCAATCGTAGATACAAACCTATGATTTATTTAGTTTAATAATCAGTTCAAACCAATTAAATAAAGATAAGACTATATTTCCCCCCCTCCCCCTTCTATATCATGCGGCTCTATGCAAAGTTTGGCAACCCTGCTTTAAATAATAATAATAATAATAATAATAATAATATAAAAGAATGCGCTAGTTCATGGCTGACAACCATTCGATTATTAAAATAATCTCTACCTTTTGATTCAAATTAAAACAGGTTTATAAAATGTGTTTTCTTTAAAAAAAAATCATTTATTTGAAGTAGGCCTATTTAACGTGCACTTTCTGAACCGACTGATTATATCAGTACAAGACTTATAAAATAGCTTGAATCTAGAACAGACACAACATCCAGCCCCCCAGCTGTTAATTCATCACTATGGAAGGGGAAATCCACACTTCACCAAGGATATATTTATCGGCCATGTTTGGAATACGAACCCGAGACCCTTAACTCAGCAGACATACAAGCTACTGACTGATAAAATATAAGAATACGCAACGACACCTTATGTTTTATTTATATTCGTTGGTTTGATTATAATATTGATTCTTTACTCAAATTTGATCGATTGAAACAAAACTACAGTTTGAAAAAAGATATTTTGAATTTTTCACCTTTAAACGTGACTCAAGAGTAAAAGACGTGTGAGGCAATACATTTCAATGTTCTAAGATATTTGAAAGAGACTAATAATTATTTTAAATTTGAATTGATTTATATAGTAATTTAGTTGGTTGGTTTGTATAGTTGTACACGTTCTTTACGTTCAAAAATTACTATATTTTAAATGTATTAATAATTCTATAGTCTCAATCGACTCTCCTACTGTACCCTGTAAACATACTTTCCATATACTGAAATATTATTACGGTAGCTTTTGTACAATATGGTTATATTAACCGTACACCAATAATATTTGTTTTAAGAAATGTAAAATGTAATATCACTTACAGTTTGAAATAGCCGATAGACCGATGCAATTATTTATATAGCTACGTAATGTTTACTTAGGCCTACTCCTTTCAATAAATAAATTTAAAGAGATATATAATTTTGTTGGTTTAGTATTATTCTGTTAATTTATATTTCTAAGAAATATAATTTATTTATTCTAAATGATTGATTAAGAAATATCTATAGTTTTAATATAAAGCTATCTACAGTTACTTCAACTTATATGTGCTGGCTAATTTCTATACCTAGCATTTAATACAGCGGTTCCCAAACTGTGGGTCAATATGTGTACTCGTATATATTTTAAAGAATAGATTAAAACATACACATGTTTCGCCATTATGAACAAATTGTACACATGAGATCATGTACAGAAAAAAAAATTCTATTCTAATTCCTTTTATTCATTTATGTAAATTTGTTCTAATTTTGTATTTGTTACATTTAAAATAATACAAGCTAGTAAAGTAAATTACAATTTTCCTTAAAAAAAGCCACCAAATCGAATTAGGGATTTTTGTTTAAATATAGGATACAGGGGCGTTGCACAGTAAAAACTGAAATGTAAATGGCGGCGCGATCTCAAAAAGTTTGGGACCCCTGACTTAATAACTTATTTCTGAATCTTAATTCTTATGCTGAACAAAACATAAACACTCAATCTAAACGTTATTAAATTAAGACATAAGGATTATTTTTTCGTAAGTCACATATTGACACCTGTCCAGTCTATCAATATATTTACACTAATGGTGTAGGGATAAAGAACGTTTAATTTAGAAGAAGTGTACCAGAATTTACATAGAGGGAGAGCGGGAAATACTTTAGGAAAGTTACCTTGGTACATTCAGCTGAGATACAGTTGTCATAGCCGTTAAACTAGATAAGATGAAACTGACGCCTTCACCCATGGGACCACCAGTGTGGGTATGAAATATTGTCATAAAAACGAAAAGTAGGCCTAATAAATGTTTCAACTAACTTGCAAATAAATCACCTGTACACTTTTGACACTTAAACTATTATAATTAAAGGGCTTATTTATTCAAATACAATTTTGTTTGAGCACAAAGTTTATAAATCTAGTTTTTAATACAATGCATTACTTTACGACAAGCTTCATGTGTAGATTAATTCAAAATATCAAAGCATTTTAATGTATGACCTAGGTTGATTTGATACAATTCATATTTGGTCCTTGTTATCGATTTCACAACACTGACTGGCACCGAACAAAGAATGACAACATTCTTTAAATTTAAAAATGACACCTGTACACGGGAATTGAACCCGGGACCTTTGGCTTAGTAAAACAATGCTCTTACCAATGAAGTGTTTATGAGTCTGTACGTCCATCACAGACTCTGCCTTAAAATATATGTGAGGAATTACCTTGGCCACGAGATGACTCCTCGATAGCTCAGTGATATGAGCATTGACGCACTAAGCATAAGGTGACTGGATCGATTTCCGTGTTCAATTATCTTTTTTAATTTAAATAATTTGTTATTTAAATGCAGCTATAAATGTAATTAACTACTATGACAACTTGGTTATTTAATCCATTAAGAATGCCAAGGTAAAATAGAGGAGATTTTGGTACATTCATGATTGTACCAAGAAAGCTATCGATGACTTTATAGGCTAAGCATCAGTCAGCTAATAGTAAGTATATCAGAAATGGCTTAGAGTATATTTAAAAAAAATCTTGGGTAAATAATTGAAAGTGCACTCGGTCAGACTAAAACTAGAGTCCTTAATCCTAGTGACAGATTCAAGTCAAAGACAAACAAGGCGCCGCAAAGCTGATATGTTATTTGATTGATTTATTTTTAAAACCATGTCTTACTACCCATTTGGGTTATACGTCTGTGTACTAATTACGCTAATGGGCTAGGGATTAAGAAGGTTCAATTTAGAGGACATTCACCCGCATTTGCGTGGAGGGAGAGTGGAAAACCATTTAGGAAAACCCCCCTCAGTGCACCCAACCGGGATCGAAACCCGATCTCCCCGTCTTCGGCAGTATAGTCTATCAAGAGAGTAGCACTTTAGACCACGCAGCCATCGAAGCGAGTAATTGACATGTTAAGGAGGCCGCCTCGGTTAGCGAGAAATCACCGCGCAGATGTTAAGCTATAATACAATATTTAATTCTACAATGTTTCATTTCAAAATGTGGCTCACGCCAAAATAAAGTCGAAAAATTCCAACAGAAATTTGAAAACTAGCTGCGAGCTTTCCCCTTTACCTTGTGATAAGAAGGTTCATAGTTTTCTTTCCCCTCTTTCTTACTGACATTACAAAGGGTGGTTGTAGAAGATAGGTGAAAGTGAGAATAAGCTTAGATAGATTAGAGAAGTAGTGCCATAAAACGATACCGAGTATTGTATTTTATGCCCTGTGGCCTAACAGCGATTGATATTTTCTTGCTGACCAAGGAGGCCACCTTAAAATATAGTGCATAGTGAGGTTCTTGTTAGATGAAAATACGCAGTAGCATTATTTCTTTCTGAAGATACTTACGAACAGGATAAGTTCCAGCACAGTCTCTTACCCTCTTTGACCCACTCCTGCATGTTAAAATCAGCACCAAAACGTTATGACCTCACAAGGTCTTAAGAATTCTCTGAGAAATTTTATTGTTAAATTACTTTAATCAGCCTTTGACGTGGGCCACTAACAGTTTCATCATCATCATCAACTGTTTCCAGCCTATGGCTGGGTCGGTTTAGTAAAATGCCTCCATCTTCCTCCACCCTTCCACCATTCTTCCTCCTTTAATTTATTCCATTACTCTCCTTTCACTCGAACACTTTCTGTTATCATTTCCTCCCATCTCCCACTTGGCCTCCCTTGCGGTCTTTTGCCTACATACTTCATCTCCATCATTTTCTTTGGCATCCTCATTACACGCTCATACCACCTCAGTCTTGCTTCCTCTACTCTCTCATGTACTCCAACATTCTTATTACATGCCCATACCATCTCAGTCTTGCTTCCTCTACTCTCTCATGTACTCCAACATTCTCATTACACGCCCATATCATCTCAGTCTTGCTTCCTCTACTATCTCATGTACTCCAACATTCTCATTACACGCCCATACCATCTCAGTCTTACTTCCTCTACTCTCTCATGTACTCTCTGTACCTCCCCTCTTTCCCAGTTAACTTCATCCCTAATCTTGTTTCTCCTCATGACAGCTAACATGCTCCTCACAAACTTCACTAACAATTTAACAATATAAATTATTTAAATAATAAAGGGTTGACTTATTCGTTTTGAAATTTCAGAACCACCGTTCCCATAATAAAGAGACTTAAGTAAATAGATACTCGACTTACACAGATTCAAGTTACGTGGATTTGTGGATACGCGGTTGTGGTACTTTGAATTAAGACAAGCAGAGCTATCTGTGAAGCGCCACTTTAAACATAGTATACATAATACATGGCGTTCCTAGTAAGCTGACGCTTAACTGATAGTGCCGTTGTCATTTTGATTTGTGAGCTAAAACCAGTGGGTATTTTTCTTTTCCGGATTCCACATCTTACTACTCATTCAGGCTTTCCATATACTCCCTATAATGGGGATAAGGGTGAGAAAGGTGAAATTTAAAGAAATTTACAAGAATTTTAATAAATAGAGAGTGAAAAAACTTAACAAAACGCAACACACCTCTACCTCCCCATCAACGGGTAACCAGACAAGAAGAGACAGACGCCCTTGTCTCTCAATTAATTTACTATAAAAATTCTTTTGTAACAAGTTGTGCTATTTTATAGAAAATATATTGTATATTACGGTTAGCATTTGTTTTAAATTTTGTGCTTAGCCTAGGTGGAATTTAAATTTTGAAAAGGCCAATTAAAAACTATTTTTAGATCTTACTCGTAATTATAAAAGTGTATAGGCCCTAAATTAAACAGGTAAGTAAGCTTATAGTGTCAAATTAACTAAATAAACGTATCATTAAAGTTTTTTCTTTTAAAAAAGGCTTAGAAATTATGTAAGAAATTTAAATAATATATTTTTTTAAACTAAATTGGGAAAAGAGTAAAAAGTCAAACATTACCATATAGAGTTCCATTTTCATAGGAAGAGCCTTATTCGACAGCTATAAAAGCTACTGGATATACTTTCACGTATTCATACGTCAAGTCACGGGATCTTCACTTTTGATAGATCCTATAAAATATAATATGGTGATATGTTATTAATATTAACCTAAAAAAAAGGGGGGGGGATGTATTTTTCCTAAAAAGCCCTTCGTACGAAAATTGGAGTGTAGCTCTATGGCATGCATTGCAATGAAGGCGAGTAAAGAAAAGAAAAAAGTAAAAACACGTGAAAGTATTTATATTGTTTTTAAATACGAGCTAGGCATGCAGTAATAACCCTTATGACACGGTTTCGGAGCATAGCACGTCAGACCAAAGCTGATTAGCATCTTTTAAAAGAAACCGACAATATCTTCCTCCACTTCTTCTTCTTTTTTTATTTTTGAGTGTTGAGGAAGAAAGGGTGGTTTAGACCAGGAGGGGAGGGAGAGAGGGATAATGATAATAAATTGTTATTCCCCTTACCCCTTTGAAGCCACCACCTGTCATACTTCGAACCCCTTCTTTCCCTCAACTTCCCCCTTTA